>APFE031362032.1:0-16072 GCA_000404065.3 Pinus taeda | reverse complement strand
ATGAATGATGTACTCAGACCTTTTCTTGATGATTTTGTTATTGTGTATCTGGATGACATTCTAATTTTTAGTAAAACGTGAGAAGAACATTTAAAGCATGTTAAGAAGACATTAGATGTTTTGAAAAGAGAAAAACTTTATGTTGAACTCTCCAAATTTGAATTTGGAAAAACCTCTCTAAATTCTTTGGGTCACATAATAGGGGGAGGTGAATTGAAAATAGATCCCTCTAAAGTCGCAGTCACTGTAAACTAGCCTAAACCCAAGTCTGCTACAGAAGTGAGAAGCTTCTTAGGAGCAACACAGTATTGCAGGAAGTCCATTTCAAATTTTTCCTCAATTGCAGCTCCCTTACATGCTTTGACAGGATTGAACAAGGTGTTTCAGTGGGGAGGCAAATAGCAGAAAGCCTTCGACACCTTGAAAGAAAAGATTAGTACAGCACCTGTACTAGCACTGTCGGATCTACAAAGACCATTTGAGATCCAAACTGATGCCAGTGACTATGCCTTGGGAGCAGTGTTGACACAACACAGTAAACCCATATGTTACCATTCTGAGACTTTTAATCCTGCAATAGTTAACTATCCTACATATGATAAATAATTGTATGCATTAGTTCAGAGTGTGAAAAATTGGAAACATTACTTAATGGGCAAAGAAACAATGATACATATTGATCATCAGCCACTTCAATACCTACACTCCCAAACTAAGTTGCAGCAATCAAGACATTGCAGATGGATGGGTTTTCTACAAGAGTTTCATTTAGTCATCAAATATAAAAAGGGCATACATAACAAGGTTGCAAACATGTTATCTAGACCCATTATAAATGCATCTACCCTACTTAAGCATAATTCTGTGCTGCATGAAAGCTACATAGAATAGTATGCTCAGGATATGGACTTTAAAGATGTATATTAAACTTTGAGTCAAGGCAAAAGAGTAGAAGAATTGGACTATCATGTGAAGGACCGACTCTTATATCATTGTGGGAAACTCTGCATTCCACAAACTGAGAAAGCAAAGATAATTAGGGAAGCACACACTTCTCTGATATCAGGTCATTTTGGGGTAAGTAAAACAGTTGCACAACTGCAAAGGTTTTGCTATTGTCCAAGAATGAGTGAGACAGTTTCTAGATATGTAAAGGGATGTGCTATGTGTGCTAAAAGCAAGCCCAACAATAGAAAACTAGGCTTGTACACTCCATTGCCAGTTCCTTCTCACCCTTGGGAAAGCATTTCCATGGATTTTGTTGGAGGACTGCCTAAATCTAGGAAAGGTCATGATTATCTATATGTTGTTATGGATAGGTTCAACAAAATGTGTATTTTGAAACCCTGTAGTAAACATATTACAACTGAACAAATTGCAAAATTATTCTTTGAATATGTATGGGTTCATTTTGGATTACCCACTTCTATTGTATCTGATTGAGACACCCGATTTGTGGGGAAGTTTTGGTCAAGACTGTGGGAACTAATGGACACCAAATTAAAGAAAAGCACAACTTTTCATCCACAAACAGATGGCCAGACAAAAGTGGTTAACAGGACGATGATCCAGTTACTGAGAGGATATTGCAGCAAACATCATAAGCTTTGGGATGAACACTTGTGTTATGTGCAGAATGCTTACAATAGAGCCAAACACTCTTCTACACATAGATCTCCTTTTGAGACCTGTTTTGGTTTCTTACCAAGGTCTCCTTTGGATTTTGTCTTTGGTAAAGATACCATGGTTGATAGACACAATGATGTCAACAAGGAAAATAAGTTCATTGAACAGATCTAGGAGATCCACCAGGCAGTACAGGAACAGCTGGAAAAGAGCTAGGCCAAGTACAAGGCTAGGCATGATAAGCATTGGATGGAGCATAGCTTTCAAGTTGGAGACCAAGTTTGGCTGTATATCAGCAAGGACAGGATGCAAGGTGAAGGTAAAAAGCTAAAACCTATCAGGTATGGACCCTTCAAGATACTTGAGAAGATTGGTGAAAATGCTTTTCGCCTTGATCTACCAGCTTACATGTACATCTAGTCAGTCGTGAATGCAGATTGCTTGAGGTTGTTTGAACCTTCAATGATTGAGGACCTTGAAGAGCAGAGTCAATTACCTTCTGTTGATGACCTGTTACCTGAATATCTTAGTGAATTACAGGAAAACACAGTGCTGGACAAAAAGGTAAGGACAACGCGTAGTGGACAAGTGGAATACCTCAGGATTGGGCTTAAAGGTTCAAAGCCGAGCAGTGCGAAGTGGATTGAGATTGGATAAGTGAGACAACAATTTCCTCACTTAGTCGATGCTTGAAGAAAACCAACTTTTGGTGGTCCAAAAGCTTTTTTAGTGGGAAGGCCATGATCCGAATCGGATCCATAAATGACTGTCAAAGAACCTTGACTATATCGGGATGAAACAAATCTCTAAAGAATCCAAAACATCAATCAAAAACATCCTGAACTAGTGGCAATGGCAGCCAACGTGGAGTGACGAGGACCTCAGTCAAAGGGCGATGACCGAGGCCCATGGAGACTGTGCAGGAGGTCAAAGTAGCCCCTAGGAGCCTCGGATCGGGAAAAGGAGTCATTTCTCCTAAAAAAATGGCTTAAAAGGCCTTATAAAGGAAGAATCACATCGCAAAAGGTTCAAAGAGTGGACTTAAGGCCAGGGTGGAAGGACCCCCGTTCAGCGATCTCTGACTCATCGCATCGGAGGCAAGCATGATGCGATATTGGGACCCCAGACTTGGCGATTGAGATAATGCGATTATGCGATTGCGATAATCGGTGATTGGAGCGATTGGCAGATCGGTGGTCAGCATGGCCAAAGGAAGGAACCCCTGGGGCTGTTGCAATTGCGATATGCTAATAGCGATACGCTGATATCGATGGTCGGTGATCGGGCGATCGGTGATCCCCGATACAAAGGGTCGTTAAGTCCCACGTAATGCAATAGCGACTTGAGATAGAATGGAGGACCCGATGGGTTTATAGGGACAATTTCATAGAATTTGAAGTCTAGATTTCGCGCCCGATAGAGTATTTATGGTAAAACCCTATGTATTGGAATTTTGTTCCATTTTTGGGTTTTGCCTGAAGGAAGGCCTCGATTCCTTTCTAACTACCCCTGATCAATGTGCCACACTACAAGCAGGAGTTTTATAGACAATGATGCATTTGTAATGCAAAGAGAGCCACAGATCCACAGAGCTAGATGGCTAGTCGAAGAGACAAGGAGCAGAAGCGCAACTGTAGAAGGTGAATCGATAGAGGCGGAAGAGGAATCGAGCGGGCATGGGTTCGAATGACAAAAAGCCATGAATAGAGACAGAATACATAGTCAAGTCGGAGAAATTTCGGGAGACGAGGGAGAAAGGACCAGAATCCTGAGAGGAGGACGAAATACAGAGAAAGGGTAGTGAAGAAAGAGAAGAGTAGAAAGAGACAGAGGGCCGAGCTGACCAGTGACAACATCGAGCACCAGACCCTGAAGATTCAAGCCATCCCGTAGGGGAATTTGTCCGGACTGAGTATCACATTTGGCTCTGTCCATTGTAGACCCGAAGGTCACAGAGCTGGTAGGAAGAAGGAGAGTCTGTGCACTCCAGTGGCTTGGGGAATCCAAGAACCACCCTGCCAAGCAAAACCTGCTTCAGGAGTACTCACATTGAGTCCCTGCATTGTAATTCTCTGCTAAAGACACAATAAAACAAGGCCACCACTGAAAGCTGGACCAGAGACGTAACCCTAGAGAATAGGGTGAACTCCTTATTAAAATTCTTGTGTCTTTGTGTTTGCTTACGGTATTTCTCTGCTGTCTTTCCATTTAAATATCTGTGTATTGGAAATCTGATCGATCCGTTGCTTAAATAACACAGAACACCCACCGGCACATGAGTCTGTAATACCTTTTTGTTTAATAAATCTTCCACTGAGGTCACCCATAGGGTGATTATCAGATCAACAACAGAATAATTAGAAAGGTGGCAAGGGATAAGGTAAATACTTCCTCTATGAAGGGGATCCCTACAGGAAAGGTTCTATATGAGACATTTGAGAACCCGTTTTATCTCCAGCATGAGGTAAACCACCTTTTTGTAAATAGACCCACTTTTTCCATGTACGCAGAAGCAGATGAAATTTATAGGAGGATGGTAAATATTAAATTACCATATGCAGACACATGGGATAAGTTAAATGACTTTCTATAAAAATGCACATTCAAAGTGAAAATGCACAGTAAAAGAAAAGTGACAGATCAACTAGATAAAAGAGTATAAGGTGAAAGTGTATCAGTGGAGAAAGGAAAAAGTAAAAAGAATAGCCAGCGTGAAGACCAACAATAAGGCAGAGAATAAAAAACAAAATATCAGAGCATAAAGACATCACAACCAAATAAACAGGGACAACATACAACAATTGAACATTTGTCTCTATCTTCTTGCATGAAGATATTTCTTTCTCCTAGATTAATTCCCAAGAAAGTCTAGGATATTTTCTAAACTATTTTTGTATAAATACTTCATAATTCAAAGTATTGAGGGTGGATTTCTAGACATTTGTAGAGTTGTATTGATCAGAAACCTAAGGGTTATTGTACCAATTTTTCAAGTAAATGGACTGGACTGAGTAATAAAGAGATTGCATTACAGGATTCATCTGTTGAGCTATTACAGTGAAGTATTTTCTTTGTCAAATTTCTGTTCTCTTATGTATTTCACAAACTTACATGTTATCTAAAGTGAATGAATTAACTGGAAATTTATTTCAGAATTTGTTTAAGTACACTCTGTCTTGAACAGTTAATAATTTCTATGTTTTCTTTTGATATCCGGATATGAGAATCCTTAATTGTTGTCCTATTCAGGTTGACCTCTTTCACTTCCTTCATAATCTAGCCTAAGGAACCCTTGATTTCTCCTTGGATCCGATTGAAATCAACTTCACCATCCAACTTTAAGATTTGAAATTACTCTGCTACCTTGCCCTATAGACACTATTTTTAGAACTTGATCCAATCCTGTTTGCTTGAAATTTGACCCCATAGCCCAATGGTAAAAGACATCCCTCTATCCATTTAAATCAGTGATCTCACCACCAAATCCAAATCAAAGCCCAAGTACAATCATAACTAGCCTAAAATCAAATAACTAAAACAAAGTTAAATATAAAGAGATAGCCCTCTCTGAGAATTAGGAAGGCTAGATCCTAATCTCCAAAGTAGGTTTGTGGTTACCTCTATCATTTCTTTCATAACAACTCTAGAGAAATTTTGGAGTGATAACATATTGGCGACCATACTGGGGACTTCCTCAGTTTAATAAAACTTTAAGGAAACCTTAAAATTCATCTTTTGCACCTTAAGGTCATTTTAGGGTTGTTAAAAAGTTTCAAAAAACAATTAAAAAATTAAAATTATGGCTCCCAAAAAGACTCACCATACCAGGGAAAATCCAGATCCAAACCCTGCTACAATAGTTGATAACCCTGACAGAATTTTAAGAAAACCAAGAAAGGTAGAAACTCAAGGAAGTAGTAGTCAGTTAGTTAAAGAAACTTCACTCCCCAAAGAATTATCAAGTTTAGAGGATATTCAGTTTGATCTGTCATTTGAGATTTCTTTGTTTAGAACCAAATCAGAAAATTCAATTCATGAAACTGTAATAGAAGCTAATTTTATTCAATTCATTGAGTAAAAAAAGGTGCCTATACATCCAGATTTAGATCAAATTGTTTTGCATACTTTTGATAAACTATAAGCTTTAACCTCAACCCTGATGAGCAATATAGATGATGCCTATTTTCAAAAATTAGTTGAATTAGTTGCCCTCATTGTTGCTGCCTTTGAACTTTTTGCAAAATCTTCAAATACTGTAAATACACCTTCTTTTACTACCACCTCACCTATAATATCCACCACAGTTCATTCCCCTAAACCATTCATTCCTCAACTTCCTCTTCAACCAAACACCTCAAGTTCATCTAGTTCATCTCCAACCATTTCAAGTCCTTCTTCAAGCACCACTACTTTTCCCCCTAGTCAAACCGAAATTTCAACCGTGGCAGACAAATATGCACCTTTGGTTTTACCAACCCAACTACATGCCATGCCCCAAGATTACCAAAGAAATTTTTTTTTTTTTGATGCTACTGGTCAGTATACTGCCCAACATCATGTGAACATAATGACTGATACTTTGAATTGCATGAAATCGATGAGTCCGATGTCCAAATGAGGTTATTTGCCCAAACATTGACAGGAGATGTTAAAAAATAGTTCAAAGGTTTACCATCTAATCATATTTCAGATTTTACTGCTTTTCATAGATTATTTATTGATAGATGGGAAAGAAAGAAAAACCCTCTACAAATACTATCTGAATATGATAACATTAGAAGAGTTCCTAATGAATTAGTTCAGGATTATTGTACTAGGTTCAATAGCATCTACAATGCAATCCCTACTAATATTAAACCTCCACCAGACCTAACATTGATAAAATTCCTTGATGGTTTTGACACTGAAATGTCATACCAATTAGGGGAAAGAAACCTTGAAACATTGAAACAAATGCAAATTAATGCTGTCACTGTAGAAGTCAATTTATTAGTTAAGAAAGCTAGGATGAGAAATGAAACGAGAGTTGTCATTAAAGAGGAAACTTCCACTTCATATGGTAAAATAGATAGTTTAGCTAAGAGTGTAGAAAGGATAATGGATAGATTAGAAAACATGGAAAGAAAAACTCAGTGGGAAAATCAACAACCATCCCCAATAAGAAACCCCAACTTTAGGAAAAATCCTAACATTGGAAAAAATGTTATAACAGATCAGCATATTAGACCTCCTTTCCAGGAAAACTATGCTGAGGGTGCACAAAACCACAAGGAAGAGGACGATACCAAGATAAATCTATTAGGGGTAAAAACAAAGATGTTGTTTTTCTTACTCAGGAAGAATATCAAACGCACATGTTACAACAATTGAAATTAGAATCTAGGGAGTCCTTTGACTATAAACAAGGCTATGAATCTACTATTTATGAAGTTCACAAACAATATAGCCTTAGAAGCAGAAAGAATAATGAAATTCCCACTAAGAAATCAATCCAAACCCAAACTAAAAGATATAGAAGCTCCTATGACCAAAGTTCTACAAATTCTCCCTAGGGGAACTCAAGAGCCTTCCAACCCAATAATTGTAGATATAACTTCAACTGAAACTCAAACTGAAACTGTCACTCAGACCATTCCAATTAAGAGAATTCAAAGAAAAACAATTGGTACACTATTGAACTAACAAATGCTGAAAAAGAAGATAAAAATACATAGACCTCATATGTTAAGGAAGATCTCATCCAATCAAGCAAATCTCAAATTCCATTTAACATTAAGACTGAGATAACCGAGTTGAAAATATCAGTTCCTTTGACCTAGCTAGTGAAAAATGAATTATATAGAGCACAAATCACTGAAACATTAACTATAGGTGAAGGAGAGGATGCTGTAAACTTGAATGATGATCAACCTGAGTTATTGTTTGGTCCTGAAGTAAATGGCACCCATTAGCAAGGGGGTATTCCTCCTTTCTACATTAGCTTAAATGTTCATGACAAAGTATTACATAATGCTATGCTAGACTCAGGGGCATCCCATAACTTAATTCCTAAAGAAATCATGGAGAGATTGAAATTAGATATCACCAAACCATACAAGGACCTCTTTTCCTTTGATTCTAGCCAAGTTAAATGCCTTGGTCTGATTAAATATTTGTGTGTAACTCTAGTCTAGTGCCAAACAAAGAGTATTGTCATGGACATAATGGTTGCTGATATCCCACCCAAGTATGGAATGATGTTATCTCACTCATGGGGATTAAAATTACAGGGATCTCTACAATTGGACATGTCATATGCCACCATATCTGTGTTTGGTCAGCAAAGAAAACTTTAGAGAGAGACCTTGATGAAATACATGGTGAGTAGTGCAAAAGAACCATACAATTTACCCATATACTCCATGCATTTTGATATGGACTCTTTCATCTTTTATAATTCAAACAATGACAAAAATGAAATCACATACGTAGAACAAAAATACAAAGCACCTGATAGTGAAAACATTTTTCATGAGTTCCTATGGCATTTAGAATTTGATGGATCTGTGAATAGATTAGGAGTAGGTGCAGGAATTTGGATTCACAACATGGAGAATAATCATTCTGAAGGTCATGCCTTTAGATTAAACTTTAAATGCACAAACACCATGGCAGAATATGAGGCTCTAATCTTAGGACTGCAAATTGTTAGAAAACTTGGAGCCAAGATAGTTTCTATCATGGGAGACTCAGAATTGATTATAAAAAAAATCAAAGGTGAATACTCTATGAATAATACTAGACTTAGCCAATACAAAGAGACTGTCCTAGATTTGATTAAAGACCTTCTTGAAACTGATTTTGCTGCCATTCCTAGAAAACAGAGCATGCAAGCTCATAGTTTGGCCACTTTTGCTAGTACCTGCAAATTTCCTTTTCAACCCAACCACCAGTACGCTGAAGAAGTGAGACATAGGCCTATTATACCTAACAATTTGAAATATTAGTAGATTTTCTCACAAGATCCTCAAATTTATGATTTCATGAATGCTGAAGGAGAGTTTCAAAACTATAATATAGATACATATTGTACAATAGACAATGACATAAATAGTGAAATAGATATAAATGCTTTGGATCTGAATAAACCCACTAATTCACTGAAATAGAAATAGATAACTTAGAAAAGGTAGAAATAGAAGAAATAATGAATGATGATCCTGAAATTTTAAACCTTAAAGATAACTTATTGCCCAAGGGATTAGTCCCGTTAGAAGATTTGTTTGATTCAAATGATGTAGCTAGGAAACAAAAAATGGAGCCTTTAAGAGAAGACATAGAAGAATGTAACATAGGAACTGAAGAAAAACCCAAGCTTATCAAAATATCTAAAGCATTACCTCCAGATGAAAAATTGAAATACATAAATCTGTTCAAAGAGTTTCAAGATGTCTTTGCTTGGAGTTATGAAGACCTCAAGTCTTATGATACCAACATAATTCAACATAAGATACATATCAAAGAAGATCATAAACCTTTTAAACAAAAGCTTAGGAGAATTAATCCAGTTCTTATGCCACTAATTGAAAAGGAATTAAAAAGGATGTATGATGCAAAGATGATAACACCCATTAGATATTCAGATTGGGTCTCTAACTTAGTCACTACTAGGAAGAAAACAGGAGAAATCAGACTCTGTGTTGATTTTAGAAACTTGAACAAAGTGTCATTAAAAGACAACTATCCTCTCCCAAAAATGGACCACATCCTTCAGAGGGTAGTAGGCTCATCCATAATACCATTGCTTGATGGATTTTCTAGATACAACCAAATCTCAAATCAATTAGAGGACCAAGCAAAGACTACATTTACTACTCCTTGGGGTACTTTCAAGTACTTAAAAATGCCTTTTGGATTGATGAATGCAGGAGCAACATTCCAAAGAGCTATGGACATAACCTTTGCCAAAGAAATCCATGACTTTATAGTTGTTTACCAAGATGACATCACGGTCTTTTCCAAATCAGATAACGAACATCTAGATTATCTAAGAAGAGTTTTCATTAAATGCATAAAATTTGGTATTTCCCTAAATCCCAAAAAGACACTCTTTGGTCTAGAAGAAGGTAATATCTTGGGCACATAATATCCAAAGATGGAATTAGAATAGATCCAGCTAGAATAAAGGCAATCCTGAACATCACTGATCCTAGAAACATCAAAGAGTTACAGTCATTTGTAGGGAAAGTAAATTTCTTAGGAGATTCATTTCAAACTTAACAGAATTAATTAGAGAACTAAATAACATGTTAAAGAAAGATTCATCATTTAAGTGGATAGTAGAGGCTAAACAGTCTTTTGAGGCAATCAAAGAGGCCCTTACTAAAACACCAGTCCTCATAAGTCCTGATTTTCAAAAAGATTTTATGATTTTTTCTTTTTCTTTAGAACATACTATTGCAACAATCTTGTTGCAAAAGAATGATCAAGGTTATGAGCAACCTATTGCATTTTTCAGCAAATCTTTGAGAGATGCTACACTAGAGTACAACATAATGGAAAAACAAACACTTTCTTTAGTAAAAGCTCTTGAAGATTTCAGAGTGTACATCTTGTATTCACACATCATTTCTTAAGTTCCAAATTCAGTAGTAAAGGACATTTTGACACAAAATGGGCCCGAAGGAAAGAGAGGCAAATGGATTGCCACTATTTTGGAATATGACATAGAAATAAAGCCTACAAAACTTATCAAAGGCCAAGGTTTAGATAAACTCATGGCTGAATCGAACTGTTAGGCCTTAGATATAAATTTCATTGGTACCTTATATGATCAGGAAGAGATGGCGACTCCACAGATTTGTGAACCTTTTATAGATTCACCTTGGTATGCAGATATCATATTTGTCTTACTAAACTTACAAGCTCCTCTTGGTTTATCTAGAACTAAAGGTTAATTTTTGAAAATGAAATCAATGAAATATTGTATCATAGATAATGATTTATTTTGGAAAGATAATGATGCAATTCTATTAAATTGTTTATTGAAAGATGAAGCTGACAAAGTTATGCAAGAATTTCATGCAGGAGATTGTGGAGGACACCTATATTGGAAAACTACTACTGATAAGATTTTGAGAGTAGGTTTTTACTGGCCCACCCTTTTTGCAGATGTCAAGAAACATGTGACTTCATGTCACAAGTGCCAAATATTTGAGGGCAAAAGGAAACTCTTACGGCTACCTCTCAAACCCATCTCCTGTTGGCATTCTGATTCTGGTATGGCTCTATGATACAGGTGTTGTACTTGATGGCAACTCACTCAAGTGGCAATGATCTGTTCAGGCTCTCAAAATGATGGAAGTTAAGAGGCTCGCAGGTGAATGGTTCAAAAGGTGCGGACCCCAGTGCACACACTTCAAGGCAGTAAAGCGTGCTCACGTAGGGTTTCTTATGTTTGGCTCGTGGTATTTAGCCCGCCTTTTTCTGATGATATGGTTTTGGCCCGTGGTATAGGATCTATTTTAGCCCCGGTTTGGATCCCTTGTATTTGTTATTGATGGTTTTGTCCCATGGTGTGAATAAGGGCTTGACTATAAATAGGGAAGGAGATCACTTGGCTTATGTATCTTTTAAAAAAAATTGAATATCTTAAGATCAGAAATATTGGGTTATTGTTTCAAAAGCTTGATCTATATAAAAGTGAAGAAAAAGGCGAATCTATGAAGGGTGATCTCTTGAGCGCATGATCAGATTTGAGCATCTGACTATCGGTGGCACACTGGGAGACTTCCATTTCAGCCCTAATCAGAGGTACGTAGGTGATTAACGGCGCAAGTGCGTGGGTACGCAGAGAAGAAGAAGGAGAAGTGCGTGGGTACGCAGAGCAGAAGAAGGCATAGTGCGTGGGTACGCAGTGCGACAGAGGTTCAGGTGCGTAGGCACAGGGAAAGTACGCGGCGCTCCAGAAGCCGCAGGTGCTTAGGTACGCAACGCGATAGCATCTGTAGGTGTGTTGCTACAGTAGCAGTACGCGGCACGATAATATCTCTGGGTGCGTGCCTATAGTAACAGTACGCAGCGTGATTAAAGAAACAGTGCGTGGGTATGCGGTGAAGCAGAAGGGTCTCTACGGGTATACGCAGGGGAGCAGAAGGTGAAGTGCGTACGCATGCAGACCAAAGAAAGAAAAACTGCGTATCTGTCTTAAGACCTTTTGTTGGCTGAATGTTTTCTGTTGATAAGGTGTTCTGGGTTTAGTTTACTGTTACTGTTGATCTGGTTACTGCAGTTGACTGGGTGATTTACTTATACTTGATGATCTCTTGATGTTTATGGATCCAGTTTAAAAATTTATGAAAAGTGGTCCTTGAAAGGAAAGAAGTAGGGGGTTGTAGCTCCCTTCCAGGAGAGACTGGAAAACGAGAGAGAGTTGTAGCTCTCTGCAGGTTGCAGCCTGCATATTGGTAAAGGACTGCACCAGTACAAAATCATTGTAAAAGAAGTTTCTAATTAAAAGAAGATAGAGACATATTGCAGCAGGTGGTTTTTACCCACATTGGGTTTCCACCTTACATCTGGTGTTCTTTGGTATGACTCTCTTTTTTCTTTGTTTATGCTCATTATTTTATGGTACTGACATGCAAAAATAATTCAAAGTGTAACTAAGGAAGATTTATTAAAAGAACTTGATAATACTGATTCACCCCCCCCCGCCCCCCTCTCAGTATTATTTCCAACAATTGGTATCAGAGCCAAGTTCTTCTGAAGGAGCTTGATCGCTTGAAGGATGATCCATCATCATGAGCAACTATGAGAGGGAAGCATCGATCAGGCCACCGATTTTTGATGGGACAAACTTCATATATTGGAAGGTAAGAGTTACTGCCTATCTTTAATCTTTGGGTACTGAAGTTTGGGACATCATAGAAACAGGGTATACTTTTCCATCAGCTACTCCTACAGATCCAGCAGAGAAAAAGAAATATGAAACAAATGCAAAGGCAATCAATACTCTTCTAGGATGCCTATCTCAATCAGAATTTGTGAAAGTTATACAGTATAAATCCGCAAAAGAAATATGGGACAAGATCGTCCTAAGCTATGAAGGAGATGATCAGGTAAAACGTGCAAAACTTCAAACCCTCAGGATTCAGTATGAAAATCTCAAGATGTATAATGATGAAAGTGTGGCTAACTATTTTCTCTGTGTAGATGAGATTGTTAATTGTATGAAAAATTTGGGTGAAGAAATAAAAGAAGCTGTTGTGGTTGAAAAAGTTCTAAGATCTTTGTCACCTAGGTTTGAATCTAAAGTTTCTGCTATAGAAGAAAAGGAAAATCTCCAACATCTTAAAATTTCACAACTGCATGGAATTCTAACTGCTTATGAAATGAGGAAAGGAGGTCCATCTGACAGGAGAGAAGCTGCCTTCAAGGCTTCAGGCAAAGGAGAGTACTATGAATCAGGAGAAGAAGAAGAATCAAATTTTGTCAGAAATCTTCAATGAGGTACTGGACGGTTCAGAGGTAAGCTTCCCTTCAAATGCTTTTCTTGTGGAAGAGTAGGTCACTATGCTGCCAAATGTCCTCATAAGGATAAGACCGGCAAGGGAAAGGAACCTATTAGATGGAACAAGAAACAAAACGCAAATAAGAAGAGCTACTACACTCATGAAGATAGTGATGGTCTATCAAATAGTGATGAAGATGAATGAGGTAATGACTATAAACTTTTGATGGCATTTGAAGATGATGATTACATGGTTGCTATAGATGTGGATAGTTTTTATGAAGAAATTTCTAGACTCAAGACATGTATAGAAGAAAATAATATGATCATTGATACTCTACAATGTCAAATTGATGAAAAGGAAAAATATCTTGAAAAGTTAGAAGGTGAAATTGTTGGTCTTAGAAAAGAGATTGAGAAAACAAAGGCTATTAATCTTAAGTTTGTCAAAGGATCTGAAACTCTGGATGAGATCATCAATGTATAGCGTTCTCCACTAAACAAGACAGGTCTGGGGTATAATGGAGAAACCTCTCAAGCATCCACCTCAAAAAGCTATCTTGATGTAGCAAGAAGGAATAAGAAAAAGCTAAATGGAGATCACCAGGTAAAGTAGGGACAAATTACATCAAGAACAAACAAATACTATCAGGTGAACCAGGGGCAATCTGTCTTAAGGGTGAACAAAAGCTACAACCTGCCATAGGTAAAATCTTCTCAATTTGCTTCAAGAATGGATATCAATAGAAATTACAATCATGTGGCTAGTAGATTTGATAACTGCAGAAGTTTCTTCAATGGACATTGTTTCTCTTGTCATAACTTTGGTCACAAAGCAGCTCAATGTGTTGCATATAAAACGATCATGACTAGAGAAGCTCAAAAACAAAGAAGTATGACTAGGATTACAAAAAGGACCTATAACAATTTTTCGGCTCTTGAAAATGAAGTTGAATGTTCTATTTGCAATAACTTTGGTCATGAAGATTCTAAATGAAAGAGCAGGTTTCAGCAGACAAAGGAACAACCCTCAAACACCAAAACATGGAGAATAAAGGAACCACAAACAGAAAGACGTGGGATAGCCTTTTATGCAGAGGGACAGGAAAATTTATGGTACATCGACAGTGGATGTTCAAAGCATATGACAGGTGATAAAGAAAAACTTGAATCATATTCTGCTTTAGAAAAGGGAAAGAAAGTTTCTTTTGGAAATGATACTCCTGCAGCTATAAAAGGAAAAGGCACTGCTCAGTTAAAGGAAAAGGTCAAAGCTGGAAATGTTCTGTATGTTGATGGATTGAAGCGTAATCTTCTGAGTGTCAGCCAAATGTGTGATTAAGGAACCGAGGTAATATTTAGATCAAATGGATATCGGGTTCGTGATCTTGATACAGGTGAAATACTGATCAAAGGTAGAAGAACTCCAAATAATCTATACATATTTGAAGAAGGACAACAACAATGCTATTTAAGAAAGGATGATGAACACTGGTTATGGCACCGAAGGTTGGGGCATCTAAGCTTTTCACAATTATGGAAAGCATGCAAATACCAGGCAGTTCGTGATCTTCCAGATATCAAAATTCCTGACAACACCATATGCAAATCATGTCAGTTTGGAAAGCAAACCAGAACTAACTTTCCGGAAAAGGAAGGATGAGCTAGCATGCCTCTTGAGCTAGTCCATACAGATGTTTGTGGTCCTTTTAGGAAAAGGACACCTCGAGGAGAAGAATACTTGATACTATTCATTGATGATTTCTCCAGGTTTGTTTGGATAGGTCTTATGAAACACAAAGATGAAGCATTCGAAAAATTCAAATCTTTCAAAGCCTTGGTTGAAAATGAATCAGGTTACAAAATTAAGAGCCTCAGGTCTGACAAAGGTGGAGAGTTTACCTCAAATGAATTTTTTGATTTTTGTGAAGCACATGGGATAAGAAGGGAATTCTCTACAGCTAGAACTCCTCAGCAAAACAGAGTAGTGGAAAGAATGAACAGAACAGTCCAACAAATGGCTCGTGCTATGCTTGATGAGTTTGGAACTCCCGCAACTTTCTGGGGTGAAGCTGCATATGCTGCGATTGTTATTCTTAACAAAACAAATGTCCGGGTGAACAACACTCAAACTCCTCATGAGCTATGGTATGGTGAGACTCCTTCGGTAAAGCACTTCAAAAGCTTTGGGAGCAAGTGCTATATTAAGAATACTGATGAGCAACTTGGCAAACTTGAACCTAGAGGAGATGAAGGCATTCTTCTTGGTTATTCTCCACACAGCAAAGCATACAAGTGCTACAATAAAAGACTTGGAAGAATTGTTGACGGCATTGATGTAGTGGTTGATGAGAAGGGATACATTCCTAAGCAAGTAAATCATGAAAATATCGAAGAAAATGAAGACTACCCTCAAAGACAGAATGATGAAGAAGAAGAAGAACCTCAAGAAGAACCAGAGGAGCAGATAAGGATAGAAGAGAAGACTCCATCCAGATATGTTCAGAAGAATCATCCAGAATCTCAGATTTTGGGGCAGAAAGAAGCAAGTGTACAAACAAGAAGAACAGTTGCAGAAGCTCAAGCTATTTGGCACTACTCTCTTCCACTGAACCACAAAATGTGAAAGAGGCATGCAAGGATGAATGTTGGGTGAAAGCAATGGATGAAGAACTTGAGCAGATCGAAAAGAACAACACTTGGGAGCTAGTTCCTAGACCAAAGGATAATAATGTTATAGGGACAAAATGGGTCTTCAAAAATAAATTGAATGAAAATGGAGAAGTAATTAGAAACAAGGCCAGACTTGTTTGTAAAGGATATGCGCAGCAAGAACGAATAGATTTTGAAGAAACCTTTGCTCCGATTGCAAGACTTGAGGCCATCCGAATGTTCCTTGCTCTCTCAAGCTTTCAAAAGTTCAAAATATTTCAAATGGATGTAAAATCAGCCTTT
>APFE031362021.1:0-12081 GCA_000404065.3 Pinus taeda | reverse complement strand
TTCCACCCTTACCATATATAATTATGGTTGATGATATGAGAAAAGCTTTGGAGAATAAACATGCCTATCTTAGCATTTCGGGAATTTGATTCTAGGAGGGCATAAAAAGCATAGGTGGTATTAATGGGTGGTTCCTCTATCACTATGTCTAGGTGCTTCAAAAACATTCTCGACAGATTTCTCAAGGAATTTGGGGGAGTCGTCAATGATACAAAAAACCACATATACGTTTGGAATATCTAAAGGCTAAAAGAGAAAAAGATTGAAGAAATTCTAGGATTTAAAGCTATCAAACTTTGTAAAGACCTTAATTACTTAGGAATTCAATATTCCTGGGCTATGCTGCTCTCTATTCCTCGCAAAAAGTCTAGGATAAAATGAAAATAAAAATTGTAAACTGGGGTGGGACTTGGCTCAATAACGTAGGAAGAGAAGTAATTGTAAAATCAGTGCTATCAACAATCCCTTTATATGATTTAACTACTCTGGAAGATACCAAGTTATTCATCAAATGGGTATGTATACAAAATTCATGTGTGAACGAGGTAAAAAAGATACAAAGAAATACCACTTACTAGATTGGAAAACAGTGAGAGCCCCAAATAAACATGGAGGTTTGGGCATGAGGGACCAAGGAATTCCAGATATGGAAATAGGAGAAAAACGTTATTGGATTTCAAGTACTATCCCAAGTTAGTGGTGGTCCAAGGTGATCTAGGCTAAGTATCTATCACATCTTAGTGTTCAGGATGACCATGTGCCCCTAGATTCAGTTTCCGTATATGGCGCATGATAAACTCCTCTAGGGATATTCCATCATCAACAATTTAAACAAGATCCCACGAAATGGAGCCACCATCAAAGTATTCTCTTATTGCGTAATGTGAATTTAGCCACTAGAGTCAGATCCTTCCTTGGTGGATCTTTAGGTCCTCTTGAGCAATAGAGTAGTGGAAACACTGGAGAATATCATTGAGTGGAATTAGCATGGATGGTAGAAGGTTGGAAGTTATTAAAGATCCTTGATGCTCTTCTCCTAAAGATAAATGTTCAAGAAAAAGTTTTGAGGGTGTTGATGAGCGCCAAAATTGGTAACTTGTTGGGCTCATTTGGCCTAATTATCCTTGTTCAGTCCTTGTTCAAATCCTTCATTTTCCATAGCTTATGAATTATTTTCAGTATGTTTCTATCATTTGTACAAATAAGGGTAGTCACTCTTCCTAGGTGGCTAACACGTGCTTATTTCAGGGTTTTTGACACATGTTGGAGCAAAACCGAGCAATCATGGGCTAAAAAACAGCCAAGCCTGAGGTGAGGATTCGTAGGGGGGTTGTCTATGGCATTAAATAACCCTTCCTCAGGATCTTCATCCCCAACTCCGAGCTCCAAAGACCACCAAAACCAAATCTAGAAGGCAGCCAAGCAGATTTTAGAAGGGACTGTCTAACTCACAGTTTGGACAGCCAAATTCCATAGATTAAGGAGGCTACCTAGGTCCCTCGTGATGTATAAATGTTGAGGCCTCAGCCCTCATAAGGGACTTTTGAAACAATTGCATATTTTGCACCTTAGCGCTGCTAGCTTTACTTTGTTCTTTTGTAGCCATTTTTGGCATCACACTTATGATTATTTTTTTATAATGAGAAGCAGTTAGATTTTATATCAAATCTAAGTTTTCCATAGGAGCCATAGCTCTCAGGGTTTGGCCCAACCTAAGAGCATAGGTCCTCCTTTCGGTACTGTTACTTTTCCTTTATGCATCATTGTTTCCCTTTATGCATTTCAACGTATTTCTGTTAGGAAGATTTGGTTATGTTGCTTGGATAGATCATTGATTATGAATAGAATTGCTTCAAGTATTTTGGTAGGGTAATAACAGAAAAATCTTCAAAGAAAAGGGACAACCACACTCTCGGTTTCACCTCATCCTTATTGGATCAGGGGCTGGAATTAAAGAAACAGTGCTGCCCCAACAAAAACACTAGTTTGCTTGACCATGCAATCCTTAGTGTACTGTTTCCCTTTACAGAACTTAGTTATGGGTTTAGAGCTCTGAAATGTTTCTCTGCATATTTGATGTACATGGTTTTCTTTCCAATATAGCTATTGTTCATTCATGCTTTTGATAGGTAGACTAGATTAGCTCAAATATTGATCATTTGCAAGACTTTGTTGATTCGGTTGAATTACACCATGTAGGGCATCTCCCCCACTCTTTCATCCACCCAAAGCGTCATTTGAGCCACCTGTTCCATCTCCTAGCTGAGTTCCTCATCTCCCATCTGTCTTTTTTTCCACGTAACCCTACCTTCTTGCTCAATCATTGCCTTAGCCTTCTTCAAGCCAAGTCAGCATTCTACACCTTCTCACCACTCCATCCACCAGTCCCTAGGCCACTCTAGACCCCTATCCTACCTCCAGATCCATTCATGCATCTTCCCTCACTCACCCATCCTCTGAAAACCCATTTTCAAACATCCTATAGAAATTTCTGAACATCCTGTAGAATTTCCTGAACATCCTGTAGAACCCCTATAGACTTCCTGTAGAAGCTCGCAAATGAGGTTTCTTGATAGCCAAACTTTGTGAAACTCTCTGGAAGGGTGTTAGGTACTCCTTAGACCCTCGCTGAACCTTCCCAACCTTTTCCAAGCATTTCTCCTCCTTGATTCACGCCCGCACAGTAAAGCACAGTTAAAGCATATGCATGATGAAATTGACAACTTAATCAAAAATACAAAAAGATCTTTTCTTAGGACAAAGGTAGTCTAAACACATGTATTTTACCTTCATAGAAGTAATGGCATCTCTTTCAGTAGTTTGCATTCTCATTTTTGCATCAATAGGACTAGCTGGTAGAATTAGGGTTTGCGCTTTCCTTCAGTTTTTCAATCTCTTTTCGCAAGTAGATTAGCTTCCTTTGAGTCATATTTCATCCATCAATTAAAAAGCTTCCTCTAAGAGCTCATAGAAGTTGGCTTAAGCCCCTAGCAGACTTGTGCCAGCTGACCAAGTGACAACTACGACAAGAGCTAGTACTTGTGCATACAACACCGTCACTTCGAAGTTTGTTACGAACGACCGGGTTGATAAAAGTAAATAAGGGAGTCCCAGGAGTTGCAGCATTATTGTTGCAATACTGGAGCCCACCATCCTTTTGGCGCCATTGCCGGGTTAGTGTCAGAGTATTGGTAATTGTTGCTTTTCTTCTATTTTCTCCTACAACCTTCTGCTGAGTAGTTTATTTCATTTCCATTCTACAATTTGATTTCTGCAAAAGTAGATTAGACATTTCCTGCTTTCATAGACTAGCATTCCAATTTTGCAATTTCAATTCTGCAAGTGTAGCTTAGCATTTCAATTCCAAAATTTCAATTTTGCAAAATAGATTATTCCTTTCCTTCTTTCATTTCAATTCCGCATTTTCATTTCAGCAAGATAGTTAGTTGCATTTCAATCTATTTTAGTTTTGCAGGTACCAGTAGAGAAAAAGACAAAAGCAATCAAAAAAAGTCTTTCCGTTTCATGCCTCGTAGGAACAAAGATAAAACTGGAAAATTCTTACCCAACACCCCCACCACATCACTGAGTCAACCTTCTCTCTTCTCTGGTGACAACGAGCCAGAAGAACCTATAGGTGAACCTCCTGAGATATATGAAGATCCTATAATAGAAGAAGAGTTAGGGAACACTCCATCTGCAGCCATGGCTGAAAACTGAAATGGTAGAAGAGAAGACGAGAGAATAGAGGGTGCATTTCCCATCTGAGAGACCAATGGAGACATGAAAATGAAAAACATAAGTCCCTCTGCTCTACCTCACTTCCATGGACTGACTACTAAGGACCCTCATACCTTCCTGTTTGAGTTTGCTATCCTTTTTCGAACTTATGACTATGCTGAGGATGAGAAAAAGCTGAAACACTTTCCCTCTACCCTCAAGGATGCGACATTACGCTGGTTCATGGGGTTACCTGGAAACAATATCACCACTTGGGCTCAGATGTAGCAAGCTTTCAACGCCAAGTACTGGGACTACTGTAGATCCAAGGAAACTAAGGGAGAAATCTTCCGGATGACCATGGGCAGCAATGAATCTTTGGAAGACTATGAGGAGAGCTTTGAACTCAGTTATAAATGGGCCAGGTGCACACTTGACCCAGAGTCTCTGAAGCGGGTTCTGCTTCGAGGAATCCCTGAAGACCTTCTGGACACCCTTAAAATGCTAGCTGGAGGAGACATCTACCAACTACCTTATGAGGACATAAAGACCGTGTTTAGAAACCATTCTAGGGCATCCCGGAAGAGAAGTAGGGGGAATCATCTTTCAGCTAGTACCTCTTTCTCCAAGCATGAGTTTGCTAACCAGATGGAAGACCTTAAGAGCGAAATGAGACAGAATATTTCCATGCAACTTGATACCTTCTGAATTCAGCAAAAGAAAGAAGAATCTGAGAGGTCTTTGGCCATTTTTTGTCCTAGATGCACGACGAAGCATCCCAAGAATGAGTTCCCATTGCACTCAGTAGAGGCATGTTTTGTTTGTGAGGAAGACCACCCCACCAACCAATGCCCTACCTTGCCAGGATTTAAAGCGATGTACCTAGGGACTGAGGTGGCTACTAAACCTCTCTACTTCCTCAACCAAAGGAGGCCGCATGGACCCATACCTTATCAGCAAGGGATGCAAGGGCCATCTCAAGCTTATTACAACCCCAACCAACCCACTTGTATACCTTCTTGGGGTCCCCCTTCTCATCCTTCTTGGTCCGCACCTCCTTCGTGGTCTTATCCATCTCCATACCACACTCAACCTCCTTCTCACTCGTTTCACTCTCATTCCCAGCCACAACCGCAGTGGAATGCACCTGAAGTGGGGTGGAGGCCCCAATACAACACTCCTCCCACCATTCTACCTCCACCACCACCTCAACCACAACCATTACCTCCTGCTCCTCCAAGACAACCCCAGATGGTTGCTCAACCGAACCTGAACCCCAACAACAGACAGGCCCAGCATGTATATACTAGGCAAACAACATGCCCTACCTATGGTGTGGAGATCCAGGAGATCAAACTGCGATCTGGGAAGGTCCTTCCAGAGCGCCAACCTCCTCCCCTAGATGAGGAGGAAGAGAAATAGGAAAGTGAACCCCAAGCCATTCCACCCTTTCCTGAGCGACTCACAGTAATCACACAACCCAACCCAGAAGAGGATGAGCTTCTAGGATAACTCAAGAAGTTGTGTGTGAAAATACCACTTCTCCAGGCCATAAAAGATGTACCGATATACAACAAATTTATTAAGGAGAAGTGTTTTAGGCACCCAGGTAGGCGAAAGAAAGATGTCTCAATCATCAATGTCATAGGACAACTTTTCAATCTCATGTTGGAGCAAGTAATCTATCCAAAGTATTTGGACCCTGGGAGTCCTGTAGTTGATGTCCACATCAATGGCACCATTATACCCCACACTTTGATTGATCTAGGGGCCGCCATTAATGTGATGACCAGGGACACCATGCTTAAGCGCAATCTTCAGAGGTCCCTAAGGAAGACCTCGACAGTGTTGCAAATGGAAGACCGCTCCACCGTGACTCCCGAAGGGATTGTGGAGGATGTCTTGGTCTTTGTTGACTCCTGGGAATACCCTGCAGACTTTTTGGTCCTTCAGCGAAAGGGAAAAATCATGAGATATCCCCTCATTCTAGGAAGGCCTTGGCTGGCTACTACAGATTCTTACATCAGCTGTCGAGCTGGAAGCATGACAATAAAAAATGGGCCTATGTCTAAACAGCTACTCCTATACCCTCCTGCCCAACCTCTGCTAGAACATGACTTACCCCTCTGGTTGGAAGAAGCAGAAGAGGATGAGGTCTACTCTGCACCATTATGCACATTAGAGGCCACCAGGGGAGGTCCTCCAACCAAGGATGATTTGATTGAGAACTTAATCGAAAATCCTCCCCCTGGTGCACTATCCTTGGAAGAGTTGGTGGAGGATACCCAGGCCAATGCTTTAGTGGACCTATGTGCCACTGATCTGACCACCCCCAGAGTTAAGAATTTGGATTTTGACCCCGATAGTACTTTAAAAATAAGCTCCTCTCTCTCTCCCTCTCAGGAAAAGGAGCTATGTAGCCTCTTTACCTGCCATTTGGAGGCCTTTGCCTGGAGCTACAAGGAAATGAAGGGAATCCATCCCTCGGTCTGTACCCATCATATCTACATCGAGGAGGACTGTAAACCAGTCAGGAAACCTCAGAGGAGAATGAATCCAGCCCTCAAGGACATTTTTAAAGAAGAAGTGCAAAAATTGTTGGATGTAGGATTCATCTACCCCATCTCAGATAGTGAATGGGTTTCCCCTCTCGTGTTGGTTCCTAAGAAAAATGGGAAATGGAGAATTTGTGTGGAGTACAGAGAACTGAACAAAGCCACTAAGAAAGACCACTTCCCTTTACCTTTCATAGATCAAGTGTTGGATGGTCTGGTAGGGAAGAGGTTTTTCTCCTTCCTAGATGGGTTCAACGAGTATAATCAGATCCAAATTAGCCCGGAGGACCAAGATAAGACCACTTTCACTTGTCCATGGGGTACCTTTTCCTACTGCGTTCTTCCCTTTGGGCTATGTAATGCCCCTGCCACTTTCCAGAGAGCTGTATTAAGCATATTTTCCGAGTTGGTCCATGATTCGATAGAAATCTATATGGATGACTTTACTCCTTACGGGTCTAGCTTCAAGAAGCCTTATCCAACCTGGGAAAAGGTTTGACCAAGTGCATTGAGATGAACCTATCCCTCAGTCCTGAAAAATGTGAGTTCTTGATGACTGAAGGGACCATGTTAGGTCATACCATTTCTCGCCAGGGGTTACAGGTGGATGCCAGTGAAATTGCTATCATAAAAAAGGTCCCACCTCCTTAGAAGGTGAGAGATGTTCGAAGTTTCCTAGGCGTAGCACGATATTGCAAAAGATTCATTAAAGAGTTTAGTAAGCTAGCCTCGCCATTGTTTGGCCTCTTAGCAAAATATGTTGAGTTTAAATGGTTGGATGACTGGTAGAGGCTCTGAATGAATTGAAGGATAAGTTGGTGTCTGCTCCAATTCTGAGAGGCCCAAACAGGGCCCTACCTTTCCACATCCACACTGATGCCTCGAACAAAGCCATAGGGTCATCCTTACGAAAAGTTGAAGAAAAACTTCCATATGCTATATACGTTGTCAACAAAAACTTATCCAAGGCAGAAATGAATTATACGGTAACTGAGAAAGATTTCATGGCCGTGGTCCATTCCCTGAACAAGTTCTCACACTACATCACTGGCTATCAAACATTTGTACATACTGACCATGCTGCAATTAGATATTTAATGAATAAGCTTGATGTGAATGCTCATATTATTAGATGGTTACTTTTGTTGCATCATTTTGATTTGACCATCATTGACAAACCAGGTAAAGAATATGTTGTTGCCGACTCCTTGTCTAGATTGGATTTGCCTGCAGGTGAAGAAGGAATAGTGGATGACCAGATGCCAGATGAGCATCTGTTTGCTATCTCAATACTCTCCGCATGATTTGTTGATATAGAAAACTATCTGGTCTCAGCACAGTTCCCTCTGCATCTATCCTCAAAGGAGAAGAGCAGAATCGTGAGGAAAAGTGCCTCATTCACTTGGATCGAGGGCAACCTGTTCAAACTTGGCCCTGATCAGATCTTAAGGCATTGTGTAAGGGAGGAGGAAGTCTTTGACATCCTCCTAACCTATCACGATAGGCCTTGTGGAGGACATTTTGCAGCCAAGAGGACTGCCTTCAAAACTCTACAGGCAGGCTACTATTGGCCCACTCTTCATCAAGATGTCAGAAGATATATCAGCCAATGTGACCGATGCCAAAGGATGGGGAAACCGACTCCAACGGAAAAAATCTCTCTCCAACCTCAGGTGACTCTTGAGCCACTTGAGAAGTGGGGTATGGATTTTGTGGGTCCTATCAACCCTCCTTCAAGGCAAAATTCTTACATCATTGTGTGCACAGACTATCTAAAAAAGTGGGCAAAAACCAAGGCAATCAAAGCAACAACAAAAGAAAAGACGGCTGAGTTTTTAAGATAAAACATTTTCTACAAATTTCGCTACCCGAGAGAGTTAGTCACCGTTCAAGGAAGCCAGTTCACCTCCAATTTGATTGAAGACTTGCTTGCTCATCACAAGATCAAGCATAGGACTTCCACCCCATATCATCCTCAAGCGAATGGGCAAGTGGAAGTCACCAATAGAGAATTAGAGGGGATCTTGACTAAGGTAGTGAGCAGCAGCAGAAAGGATTGGGTAGATCACCTGGTTGAGGCCACTTGGGCCTACAACACCACTTGGAAGACCACAACCAGTTTCACACCCTATGAGCTGGTCTATGGGAAGAGAGCTTTGTTGTCAATTGAGTTTGAATACAACACATTGAGGATGGCAGCTCAGCTGGACCTAGATCTCAGCCATGCTCAACAAGAAAGGTTAATGCAGATGAATGGATTAGATTAACTTTGAATGCAGGCCCTCCTCCACTTAAAAATGATTCAACTTCAAAGGAAGGTATGGCATGACCGGCACCTCAATGACAAACAATTCCAGATTGGGCGCTGCTGTATGATTCCAGACATAAGGATTTCAAGGGGAAGCTGAGGACAAGATGGCTAGGACCATATGCAGTGGAAAAGTGTAATGAAAATGATTCTGCCCTTCTCCAGATGATTGACGAAGAAGCCATCCCCATGCTCGTCAACGGGCATCGACTAAAGATCTACAAGAAACCTCTTTCGAGGCAAGAGTTCGTCAAAACTGTGGAAAAATCAGTGCTGGTCATAGAGAAGGGTTATGCCTCTATTTTTGGCACACCCTGAGCATCATTATATATATAAAAAGAAAAAAGAATAAAGAATGAAATAGAAAAAGATCCTTGGGTGAAAACCTTTTTGAGGCGCCCAAGGCAGATGGTAGGAGTGAAAACCTCATTGAGGCGCTCCTGCTGTCTCTCTGAAAAAAGAATTGGAATAAAAAGATCCTTAGGTGAAAACCTTTTTGACGCACCCAAGGTAGATGGTAGGGGTGAAAACCTCATTGATGCACCCTTGCTGTCTCTTAAAAAATAAAAATAAAAAAAAGGAAAAAAGAAGACAAGCTGATCTCTCAAAAGTGTTGTAGGTTGCAGGAACACAACGCACAAAGGAGGCCTCTCAACTCAAGGACAAGGATCCCTATCAAGCTACCAGGTAGCCTCACATACACTCCCTCCATGAACACTCATTTCTCCAAGGTTTGGACACAATCTAGTAATGGTTCAGCCTTCTACAGGACGCTACAGGACTTTCTACAGGAAGTTCTGTATTTCTATAGGAAACATCCTCTAGAGCTTTTGGACGGGCCAGAATCGATTACAGCGAAGGATTTGGAGCTTGAAGCCCATTAAGGAGGCATGAAACTACTCTTTTCTTCCATCCTCCACTCGTTTCACCTCCTTTCACCAACATTACTCTCATCTAGTCGAATATACCTGCACATGCATACCAGAACCCTGTTTTTTCAGATAAGAAAATTTGTTTTTTCAAAATAAAAAATAAGGCCTTCTGAGGCTCGCACACTTCACCTGTCGAGGCAACCTCAAGCTCCTTCACCTATGAACGTGACTCCATTTATTTCAACATGCACCCTAGAAGGAGAAACGTCTATAGGATGTCATACAGGAATCATGTAGCAGCTGATCTAGCTGGAGCACCTACCATGAAGACACCAGCAGCTCGCAGAACCGGTGCATGCAGCATTCGCCACCAGGGAAACGGGTCTCAAAGTATAGTAGCCAACAACAGCCAATGAAGAGGAGCTCCAACACCTGTGCACAATGTAGCAGCATGCAAATCCAGCATCCCTCGTCTCGAAACCTGAAAAAACCCACATCCACAGCCGCACAAGTAAGTGCCTAACTTTATTTCGTCAAATTACGTAAGCTATACTCTGAATATGCATGACTATGAGAATGGACGGATTGAACAAGGTTGGTTTTCATTCAACTGGCTACCACAGCCATTGAGGCGGTGTCATAGGATCCGAATGGGATTGGTTATGTCGAAAAGTAGATAATTGACACGTGGGAAGTGCCTAGTCGAGGAGAAGCGGCGGTATGACAGGAATGCCGGCGGTAAATGTAGAGGGAAGAATTCGGCGGTCAGGGGCATGCTGGGGAATGATAGAAATGACATCGGCCAATGGATCAGCAGGGACAACTCGCCCCCGTGCCATGAATTCCACAACATTTCGAAATCGGCCGGTTGAATACCTATGATGCACTACAGTCATTTATGCTCACAACCGTTTTGCAGCCGAGTATGCATCCTCCTCTGCAACTTGTTAGCCCAAGTTCTTGGTCTGTTCAAACGTCCTGCTACTACTCAGACTAGTCTTATGCCATCGTAATCTCCTCCAGAATCCGGGAACGATTTCTAAAGGAAGTTGCGCTACAGGAAACTCAGCATACGAAGCAGTGCGGACTGTTCACGTCGAGGGTGGCAATTTTCAATGAGGTAGGCAGAACTTAACTTTCCCATGCAAATAATTCCAAAGGTGGTGAATTTAATGTATTGAGGGGGGTAGGGAAATGTGAATGCAAGTCTGTCTGTGAAATCAAAAGCTTTTTTTTATCACTTCCCAGAATTGTCTTCGTGGTTTGCATGCGAGATTTCCTCCACGATTCAATGAAAAATCCCTCCTGTAGAAATTGAGACACTGTCAAAGCACCGGTAAAAATCGTAAATTTTATATGACTGTGGGTATAATGGAGACATAGCTCTGTGCTCCGTGTGAAAAAATCCCAAAGTCCTCCTTCTGTATATGAGCAGGCAGGTTCAGCACAGGGTAATTGACATAAAGATATCTTTTTTTCTACGCTTTGAGAAGGAAATACACACATAACTCCCTATCTGCTTGAAAGCGCGAGCAAACACAGAGTTTTACCATGTCAGGAGGGTTCATTAGAAAAAAACCTTCGGACTCCAAGAAATTACGGGAAACCCCTGAGGTCGTGGACTTGTTTTCCCATGCACACTGGATGTCATTATGTGACAAGCTTTAAGGTCACGATGACGAAATTTCGGAAGAATTCCTCCGGTCCCGGAAGCTGAAATCAAAGACATTGGTCGTTGTCAACTTTAGAGGATTGACCCTCAGACTCACCCCACAGCTCATCCACAGAGTAACTGATCTTCCAATGGGGGTACCCTGGGATAAGGGGAGAGGAACTTGGGTCAGAAAGCTAAAAAAGAGCTCTTCTTCCCAGAGGAACAATTCTCATAAGACAAGAATGTAGTTCGAAGAACTAGCCTACTACTGTTCTGGAGTGAAGTCAGCCTCCAAATTATGAAGTATATTATGTGTGAGGGGCAATTTAGCATCGTATATGGCTATCATTTTCGGTTTCTCACAGAACTCAGGCACCACATGGACCTACCCTTAGAGCAAAAATTGAGCATTCCTTACTTCCTCCTGAACTCCATGACTGAATGTGCCACCAAACTGAGAGAGGGGACACTAGACCAGCTAGCCCATCATGGGCTTATTAAGTTTCTCGTGGAAGATGCGCTCCACACCTTCATTGTCCCTCTCTCCTGGGAAATTTTTCGGAATATGTCAAAGGATGATGACATCCGAGTCTTGGCCGAGGAGCTCACTTCCTCCAGCAGCGAGGAGAAGGAGCATACTCAGGCAGAGAAGAAGGTTAAAGAACAAGAAACCCCTGGCAAAACACCGAAGAAAGAATAGAAAGGAACACAAGAAAAGGGGCAAGCTACCAAAACAGGGGATGATAAAATTGCACCAACACCTAGGGAGAAAAGACTATAGAGCAGGGTAGAACGGACTGAGAAAGTGTAAGTCAGTAAGGGCACCCTTAAGGAAACCTCATCCAAGTTAAAGGAAAAATTCCCATCAGCCAAGCAGGCTAAAATAGTTCCCCCGGCTTCTACAGGAAAGCAGCAGAGTATTTCTACAGGAAAGTTAAAATGGCTTCTGCAGGAAGCCAGAAAGCAACCGCT
>APFE031362010.1:0-11231 GCA_000404065.3 Pinus taeda | reverse complement strand
TAATATAAATTTAAATCAAAGAACTTTTAATTATCAAAAATTTTAACAATCCCTAATTTATATATAAATAAACAATTCTCAAACAAAATCATAAATAAACAAATAAATAAATAAGTTAAATAAAAGTATTAATTTCGCTCACCTGTTAAATTAATTAATAATAAAAAACTCAACAATAAAATTAATAAATAAATTGAATGAATAATTAATTAAATTAATTAAAATTAAAGCATTCAAGCTGACAGTCTTCTCATCCTAAAATTTTTTATCCCCATTATTATTTATTTCCTTCTAAGCAGCTCTTCTTTATCATCATTCATAAGTCCTGATGATGGATCCCAGTTGGGATTTGAAATGTTGGCATAAAAATGTTCATACTGTGGGTTCTCCGGAAACTGATTCAACAGTTCACTGGTCTCTGTCCCTCCCCGAGATCAGTTCAGAAATGGGTTGAGCGCAACTGGAGCGCGATGATACAAGGGAAGATAGCCATCAGATTCTGCGGTAGAGGTTATTTCACCTTTCTCTTCGAATAAAAAGAAGACAAGAATCTCATATTCAGAAACGGCCCCTACTTCCTGGACTCAAGAGGCCTGTACTTGAACAAATTGACCCCGGACTTTGATCCGGAAATGGATATCCCAAACGTTGTTCCAGTTTGGGTCCGACTCCCTCATCTGCCGCTCCACTACTGGGGAGATGAATCAGTAAAGACAATAGGGAATGCAGTAGGAAAATATATCGACAAATCGGAGCCAAGGGAGAACATGCATGCATGCGCAAGTATCTGCGTGGAAGTAGATCTAGGGAAAGGCCTGCCGGAAGCCATCAAGATCAAGGTAGACCAATGGACGCACATCCAGCAGCTGGACTACGAGCAGCTCCCCTTCAAATGCAAGGTATGTCACGAGTATGGTCATTTCTCCAATATATGTAGCAAGTTAAAATCAAATGAAGCAACTAATAATGAGGAAAATCCTGAAGGCTCTTGGGAACTAGTTAAAAGGAGAAAACCTTCCCACCCTCAAGGCCCCAGCTCAAAATCCCCTTCTGATCCCTCCCCTCACCCTCGCCCCCCCTCCCAGCTCAGCTCCTCCCTCAACCTCCAACCCCTTCGAATCCTTGTCCGTCGAAGACCATTCTTCCCCTCCATCTTCTCCCCGAGCTCCTCCTTCTCCCACCCACATGATCACTCTCCCTTCCCCTCCTCCATCCACAGATAGAATCCAAACTAGAGGCAAAATGAAAGAAGCCAACCAATCCACAGACCCTCCGAGAAAAGCTGGTCGAAAGTCAAACAAAGAGCTCAGAGATGAAACAGCTGCAAAAGAGATGGCAACGGGAATGGGGCAACCAATGGACTCATACCTAGGCAAGTTGAAAGGAAGTGGAGAAAAGGCAAAGGAGAGGAGTGGTCCTCACCTAAACAACAGTAAATAATGATCTTGCTCTCTTGGAATTGTAGGGGGATGGGCTCTCCCTTAAAACTAAAAGTAATTAGAGATTTATTAAAACAGGAGCAGCCGGATCTTCTTCTCATCCAGGAGACCAAAATTTCGGCACAAGACTTTCAACACCAAAGCCAAAACTTCAAAAACTTCACTGGGGTATCAATAGGTTCAGAAGGTGCCTCAGGTGGAATAGGAACCATGTGGAACAAGAATAAATGGGAAATCACCAATTCTCAATTTTGCAACTGGTGGGTTAGAACGGACCTGAAAAATAAAGGATCTCAGGAAATCTATTACATATACAACATATATGCCCCAAATCATCACAGGGACAAAGGCCGCTGTTGGGAAACAATATCCTCAGACCTTCAATCTGTACATAACAGGAACATAATTCTTTGGGGAGATCTGAACCTAATAAGAAATGTGGAGGAAAAACTGGGAGGAAACTACCACGCAGACCCTTCGAGAGATATGCTAGAATCCATAATACAGCTTCACAACTTGATGGACATTCCCCTATCCAATGGAAAATATACATGGAGCAATAAAAGGACTGGCTCATCTAATATAAAAGAGAGACTGGACAGATTTCTACTCCAAGAAGGAATCGCTGCAAGTTTCCAGTACATCAAAATTCATTTAATCCATGCCTCGGCCTCTGATCACAAATCTGTGATCTTAAATTTGGATAAAGGCAGAAATCTGGGACCTCTTCCTTTCAAGTACAATAAAATTTGGGACCTGCAAGATGATTTTCACACCCTCATCAAAAACCAGTGGGCCAAGGAAGTCAACGGGTCGCCTTACTACGTATGGGAAACAAAGCTAAAGGCGCTGAGATAAGTTATTAAACAGTGGGCAAAAGAAGCAGCGATCATGGAGAACAAAAAAAAATCGGACTTACTCTTGAAGATGGAACAGTGGAATAAGGCCAAAGAAAATATCCAATACACAACTGAAGATTTAGACTATGAAAAAGAAATGTACAGAGAGCTCTATCGTCAGAATAGAGCTGAAGAAGAGGACCAAAGACAGAAATCCCGTTGCCTATGGCTGAAAGCTGGAGACAAAAACACTTCCTTTTTGCATAACAATATAAAGCTCAGGAGAGCTGGCAACCAGATAGATAAAATAGAGGTAGATGGAAAACAGCTGAGTGACCAAGAAGAAGTCAAGGAAGCAGCTCACAACCACTTCAAAACTCTCCTCGCTATTGCTCCCCAGCAAGCGGACAACTTCGAATTCCTCAATGCAGTAGAGAGAAAAATCTCAGATGCTCAGAACAAAGAACTGGATCAGGACATTACAGAAGAGGAAATTCGCACAGCAAACTTCAGTATGCAGCAGGACAAGGCCTCGGGACCGGATGGCTTCACAGTTGCCTTCTACCGAAATCATTGGGAAACAATCAAAAAAGATTTTGTGCGGATGGTCAAGAATGTATTTCAAAACCACAAGATGGGAGAAAATACCAAGTCTTCGCACATAGCTCTTATCCCTAAGGAAATGAATCCCCTCTCCTTCGACAGATTCCGCCCCATATCTCTCTGCAACGTCTCTTACAAGATTGTAACCAAAATTCTAGCCAATAGGCTCAAAAAAATTCTTCCCCATTTAATATCTAAGAATCAGGGAGGTTTTGTCCCAAGTAGGCAAATCACCGATAATGTCATCGTCATTCAAGAAGCTATTCACAACAGCTTCAACAGAGGGGAAAGAGGAATGATAATCAAACTGGACATGGCAAACGCCTTGACAGGGTTGACCACTCCTTCTTAGCAGAAACTCTCAAAATATTTGGACTCTCAAAACACTTCATAAGTATTATCAACGGGTGCATCTCCAACCCTTGGAATGCTCCTTTGATCAATGGTCGCCCCAGCCACTATTTCAGAAGCGCTAGAGGGTTGAGACAAGGCTGCCCCCTCTCCCCTTTCTTATTCATTATTATTGCTGAGACTCTGAGTATTCACTTAGAAAATATTTGAAGGCAAAAAGAGATCACTGGTATCCGGATTGAAAGAGGGACCAAAGAAATCAATCATTCGCTCTTCGCGGATGACACTCTTCTCATTGGGGGCGCCTCCAGTCTAATGGCAAAGAGATTCAAGAAAGTGTTGGATGCTTTCTTAGCAGCCTCAGGAGGAAAGCTGAACAATAGAAAATGCAAGATCTATACATGGAATGTCCCTCTCCAAATCCAACAAAGAATATCCCTGATCCTTGACATTCCAGTGCAAAGGAACTGGAGTTTCTTCTCTTATCTAGGCCTGCCTCTTGCTAAGGAAACAGTCAAGGCAGAAATATGGGCCAAACATATTGAAAGAATGAGAGGCCTTCTTCAGAGTTGGGGAGTCTCTTGGCTGAATCTGGCAGGCAGAGTGATCCTCATCAAGGCTATCCTTTCAGCTCTCCCAATCTACCAATATGCGGTCATCATGGCTCCGGCAAGCATTCATAAACACATGGAGATCATCCTTAGAAGTTTCCTTTGGAAGGGAGGGAAGAAAGAGACCAAGAAATTTAGCCTTGTTAAACGGGACCAGGTAACCTTACCATATGAAAAAGGTGGCTTATCTATCAAAATTCCAAGCCTCTCCAATCGGGCTTTCGGTTTTAAACTAATTTGGAGAATTCTAACAAGTAAAGGATCGTGGTGGGTGGAGGTCATAAAAAGGAAATACCTCAGTGGCCCAAACTCAAACCTCCTCTCCGAGCCAATAGTGGAAAGACCCTGCACCTCAGTGTGGAAACTTATCAAAAAAGTGCTCCCACAATTCAGAGAAAACACATCCAAATTCCTTGGAAATTGTAAGAACATCAATATTTGGTCAGACAGAATCATGGGCTCAAAGCCAAGGAACCTTCTTCAAGCTCTTCAACCTCTCCAGATCTGGATGGAAGAAAGAAACTTAACCACCTTGTATGACATTTCAACTTGGAATCAGACCATCTGGCAAGATTGGAAGGATCTCAATCTCCCCATCGATCTCAGGGACCTCTGGTCCAATCTCAAGTGCTCACTCTCTGGTTCCGCGCCTACAAATTCAGAGGTCGAAGACAGTTATATCTGGGATTCTAGCAAAGGCAATTTCACGGTTAAATAGGGGTACAAAATTCTACAGGCAACTACTGAAATGGAAAACTAGATTCTTCACACTCCTGCTTGGAAATCAGAGTGTTTACCAAAGATCAAACACTTCAACTGGACACTCCTCAAAGGAAAGATCCTCACTGCTGAGAATCTAAGGAAAAGAGGAATTCAGGGTCCCTCAAGATGCTTCTTCTGTTGCGCAGAGGAGGAATCCATACAACATATTTTTCTTCTCTGTCCCTTCTCTAAAAGCTGTTGGAAACAAGTGATAAACCCCATGACAATCAGCGAAAGTTTTGATCAGATCTCCTCTCTTCAGAAAAACTGGGGGAAATGTTATCCCTTTCCCAAAAAAGGCAAACATAATATCAACCGACTATGGAAATGAATTCCAGCCACTCTATGTTGGCAAATATGGTTAGCTAGGAATAACTATTTCTTCAACAACAAAAAGCCTTCCATTGCCAGCATCCTAGCTAAAACAATAGCCATCATCTCAGAAACAATTAGCACCAACCTCATTGCTCTTCCAGACCAGTCAAACTGGCAGCATGTAGAGACTGAATGGTACAACAAGTTTAGCTTCAGCTACACCAATTTTCAACACCCCCAAACAAAATCTCACAAGAAGAGAATCCACTGGAAACTCAGAGGAACTAAGGAAGAGGTCAATCAGTGGATTTCAGATCAGAAGCGCCCTACTTTAAATTTTGAAGGAGCCTCCAAGAACAACCCAGGGAAAGCTGGAGCTGGAGGCATCATCAAAAATCACAGAGGAGAAATGATTGTATGCTATGAATGGGGATTGGGGAAAGCCTCTAATAATGTGGCTGAAGCATGCAGCCTCCTTCTCGGCACCTCCATTCTAAATAGGCTGGAAATTAAAAATACTATCATCATGGGGGACTCTGCCATCATCATTGCAGCTCTAGTCTCAGGAGCAGACTTCAACAAAGCCATTCTCAACAACATAAAGCTCAGAATCCAGCACAACATCAGAAATTTGGGAGCAATAACGTTTAAGCATGTCTTAAGGGAAAACAATACAACAACGGACTTTTTCGCCTCCAAGGCCGTCAGCAGGCCGAGTGGTCAAATGAGGGAGAGTGATCATCTCTATGACAAGGCAATCCCTTAGCAGATCTACTGGCTCGACATCACTTCAGGATCGAAATTTTAGTACGTCCCAGAACCCAAGTAATCTCAGTTATCAGGCTCATTCTGATTCCACCTGCTTCACTCTAGATTCTCTGACCCCTCCCAGCTTCCTCGTGAACCGCGTGCTTCACTCCTCTCAGCTTGTTGACCGGCCTACTCTTGAATCTTGATCCTTTCATGCACCTCGTGATCCATCCTCTGAGAACTCTGGCACAAGTCCCTTCGTAATCCCTTCCGTCTGCACCAAAGATCTCCCGGATGATCCCGAGTTTGTCCAAATTCACGTTCTTCCTCAGTATCTCCTGCCCGTTCAGCTCCCTCAACTGTTTTATAAACTCCTCCCTCCTATCTATTCTCAACATCCAAGAGAAGTCTCTGTGCTCTTTGTCTTGCCCCAGGAGCTTTGCAGCATCAGCGCTCGCCTCCAGCCCTTCTCAGCAACGCGATATCCTCTCTTCTGGATCCAGAAGAACGGCATCAAGCGAGGCAGCCCCTGCTCTGAAGCTCGCCTCCTCCAGAAAGGAACCAGGTATAACTCCTGCTCTTCTCAGGTTCATTTGTCGTTGATCTCCTTGGTTGTTCTCTTCTTCTCAGACATGGTGGAGCCCTCTGAAATTAGACCGCAGAATGAGAACCAGGCCAGCAATGATCCTCTTGGGAATCCACTGGACCGCGTGCTGGGAAACAACACTTGCACTCTCTGCAAACAACACTATTTTATGATTGCAAGGTTCATCAGGCACTTTAACGAGCTCAAGGAAGACTTTCAGGCTGACAGTCGCTCAAAGAGGAAAAAATTGGAAAAGTAACGAGCTGAAATAAAGAGCCTGAAAGAAAAATGCAACCACATGGAAGAGGTCATCTCTCACATTAAAAACACCACTCAATCCATGCAAGTTGAGGCCTCAACTAGAGAAAGCATCAAGAAGGAACCTCAGATGGAGGACTTGGTCAATCAGTTTTGGTAAACAATCACATGGCCAACAAATTTTGTTTTCTAGCAGGGCTCTTTGTGAGGCAATATAGCCGTTTCTTATTTCAGTATATCAGTTTTAAGTTTACTCCCAAGAAGTCAGGGTTTGCGTACCCATTTTGGACTTCTCTTCCTCTCTCCCCACTTTTTGTAACAACGCTTATTATCAACAGTTTTTTATAATAGATAAGTACCCGATCATGTTAAAAAAAAAAAAATTACTTTTTCCCTTCTCAAAGTTGCCCCCCACATCAAGGATTAGTGGGAAACCTATTGTGAGCAAAAGGATGAAAGTACAACCTCACTATTTTCAACCGCTCCCACTTGGAATTCATTTTGGGACACCATCAAGGAGCAGTACTAACCTATCGGGAGCTACAAGGAAAAATACATAAAGTGGACCCCGCCGCGGCAGGGAAGGGACTAAGATGTGTTGAAGTTTACCAATTTTTTTCATACCCTTTGCACGAAGTTGGGTATCAAGGATTCTGAGAATCATTTGGTACTCAAGTACCGCGGGTGCCTAGATTGATACATCCAGGACAATATGGACATCTTGGACATCTCCTCGCTCGGTACGACATACCGATACATCGTTAAGATCAAGCAGAAGTTTAAACAGAAGATGCGAGACTTTGGATCTACGAATCTGAAGCAAGGGAATGGTGCCCCCAAACCAGAGAACAAAGGACAAATCTAAGGCAAGACGACCCAGGAAAACCCGCCAAGGCCACAAGAAAAGGACGACATTGCGAAGCTGAAGAATGACACGTGAAAGTGGTGTGAGTTCCATAAGAGCTCCACCCACAACATAAGTGATTGTCGAGCCAAGCAGACACTGGTGGCCGAACTAAAGGCTTCAGAATTAGATGCATGTTCCAAATTTGAGCCAGAACCCGACAAGGGGAATGACAAAGGGAATCATATTATTGATGTAGAGCCCAATGCCACTGTCGCCACCACAAAGATCCAGAAGGAGGAACCTGAAAATCTAGAGGAGGAGGAGCATCTCTTCCATTTCCAGATGTGGGTAAAGGGTTCCCTGCTATAGTTCATTGTCCACAGCAAGAGCCAAAAGAATCTCATTACAGCAGAGGTCATGAAGCAGTTGGGCTTATCGACCACATCACACCCACAACTATACACCATCAGGTGACTTCACCAAGGACGGGATCTGCGTGTGAGCCAACAATGTCACCTTCCATACAACATCAAGCCCTTCATGGATGAGGTATTATGTGATGTTTCTCCCCTTGATGTTTGTGATGTATTATTAGGAAAACCATTCTTGTGGAAGCGACATGTTGTGTATGAGTCAAGGCCTCGTGTTGTTATTATTACACTGGGAATTAAGTTGTATAGGATATCAAAGGAAGCACCGCCTATCGCCATCTCTCTGGTTACTGCAAAACATTGCAGTAAGATCATTTCAAAAGCCGAGAAATTTGTTTTTTTGATTATATGCCCTCAAGGAAAGAAGAAGACAGTGGCCACGACCTCCAGATAGGGCCCCTCCATACGACAACAATAGATGGACAAGGTCATGGAGGAGTACGAGGACATCTTCACCTCCCCCGCAGGGGTGCCTCTGCACTATCAGGTCAAGCACTCCATTGATCTGACCTCGAGTGCACCATTACCCAATGGACCAATCTATCAGCGCTCCATTTTAGAGAACGATGAAATCAAGAGGAAAATTCAGTAGCTGTTGTAGAAAGGTAAAATTCAACCAAGTTCATCACTTGTGGGAGCCCAATCATATTGGTACAGAAGAAGGATGGGACTTGGAGACTCTCTATTGACTATCGGGTGCTCAAACAAGAGCACTATCCGGAATAGGTACCTAATCCTGTGGATTGATGACCTTCTGGACCAACTCAAGGGGGTAAAATATTTCAACAAGGTCGACTTGAAGTCGTAATATCACCAGGTAGCAATCAAACCCTCCAATGTGTGGAAGACTACCTTCAAAGCCAAGGAGGGCCTTTTTGAATGATTGGTTATGCCTTTCAAGTTGACAAATGCTCTTGCAAAATTCATGTGGCTTATGGATGACATCTTGTGGCCATTCACCAACTCATTTGTAGTGGTATACTTGGATGACATCCTGATCTTCATCCAGAGTTGGGAAGAGCACCTCCACCATATTTGACGGGTTCTCCAAACACTTTGGCAACACAAACTATGTGCCAATTTGGAGAGTCACACTTTTGGCATGACCCAGGTTCAATATATGGGATACATTATTGATGAACGAGGGGTGCATGTCGATCCATCCAAGATCCAAGTCATTTGGGATTGGCCAACCCTAACCACTTTGATGGAGCTCCGCAACTTTCTAGGTCTTGCCAATTTCTACTGCAGGTTCGTGTTGAGGTTATCTCATATCACTTGGCCCTTGAGTCAAGTCACCAAAGGAGGAGCGAAAGAAAAAATATTTTGATTTAAATCTCAACAAAAGGCATTCACAGAGTTGAAACATCGCCTCTTCTCTGCACTAGTGCTCACATTACTAGACTTGCAACAACCATTTGAGATCGAGACAGATGCCTCTGAATATGCTATTGGGGCAGTCCTTACTCAACAGGGGCATCCAATGGCATATCATAGTGAGACACTTTCAGACACAGTTCAGAAGTATCCCACTTATGATAAAGAGATGCATTACATTGTGCAGGCCTGCCAACAATGGAGGCATTACATTTTGGGGAAGAAAACGGTCATCCACACAGACCACCAACCCTTATAGTTCATACAGATGCAAGGGAAGTTGCAGAATGATCACCATCATAAGTAGTCTGTATACCTGCAATAGTTCCATTTGAATATCAAGTACAAGAAGGGCATCACAAATAATGTTGCAGAATGCCTCAGTCGACCACTGATCATGGCGTTAACCACTGTGCTCAACTCTTGTGGGCACGAGACTTCTGATTGGCCACTTCTCTACAAAAGTGACCATAATTTGGCCATACATACCATACGCTCTTGGAGGGTCAGCAAGTTCCATATTTTCACCTCCAAGATGCTCTATTATGCCACCTAGGACATCGTTTTGTTCCTTCAAGTGAGTGTGTGAAGATGATTTGGGAAGCGCACTACGGTCGGGCCACTGGCCATTTCAGGGTCGAGAAAACGGTGGCAATATTGCAGAAGTATTTCTATTGGTCGAATCTTCAACAGGATGTCAGGAAGTACATTATATCCTGCACTGCCTACACTATTTCCAAACCGACCATCAAGAAGAAGGGTCTCTATACTTCGTTGCCTACCCCTAGTTGACCTTGGGAATCCATCTCCATGGATTACATGTCAGGACTTCCTTCTACTAAGCATGGAAATGACTGTGTTTTTGTGGTCGTTGATAGATTCTCGATGATGGCCATTTTGGCGGCCTGCAAGAAGAGTATCATAGCAGAAGCCACTGCTAAACTCTTCTTTGAACTAGTGTGGGTACACTTTGGGATCTGGCACGAGGGCTGGCAGAAACAGTTAGCTGATAAGAGAATGTGCGCCGAGACAATAGCTAGACCTGATGCTAGATCCGGTTGATGGCCGCTGGCCAGATACTTGATGCTGCTACCAATGAAGGTAGGGACTTTCTCGAGGGGGGTGGGGGGGACTCTCCTTATTAGCAAGATAAATGTCATCTTCATTAATTTCACAATCTATCATCTAAGATTGGGAAAATAGGTTCCTCAGTATATTTCGGTCCATTATCCGGTTGATGTTGGACACCAAGCTCACTAAGTCCACAACTTTCCATCCCCAAACTGATGGCCAGATAGATGTCGTCAATAGGATGATCATACACATTCTATGAATGTACAACTCAAAGCATCGATGCACATGGGATGAGAGCCTCCCCTATGTCCATCACAGCTACAGCCGGGCTCTCCACAGCTCGATTGTCCACAACCCTTTTTAGGTGGGCTTGGGATTCTAGCCACTGTGTCCCATTAATGTGACCATACCATTTACAACGACTCAGGTAGATTCGCCTCATCTCCAGTCTGAAGCCAACAAGGAAAATAGATTCATTAAGCACATTCAACACATCCATCAATAGGTCCATGACATATTGGACAAAGCCAATGCTAAGTACAAGCAACATCATGATCAGCATCGGGGGCCACACAAGTTCCAGGTGGGCAACAAATTTTGGCTACATTTGTAGGAGCGTCACGCTGGGCCCCGCTGCAAGATTCGTCCGTCTCAATATGGGTCATACACCATCACCAAGGCTATGGGAGATAATTATTTTGAGCTGAACATTTCCCCATTTCTTGGCTTGCACCCAATGTTATGAAACCAGCTCAAGAAAAGATAGAAAAGATAGATCAACGCCTTAGAATTCAGCCTCTTCGAGGGGACAACCTCCTTTACATTACATAAATGAAAAATTATTGGATGATTCAAATGACAAAACCTCCTTTCTATATATGGGATTCTAAAGAGTCACAATATAACCCAACCGACCTAACAATAATAATATAAAGCCATAAAAATAACAATAGAGGGATTCTATGGGGCCCAGTAATAACAATATGGG
>APFE031362007.1:0-15103 GCA_000404065.3 Pinus taeda | reverse complement strand
GAGGTCTTAAATTTTGTGGTATTGCATTGTAAACATTGTTAAATCTTGCACAGTAATCCAAAACTATTTCCTGAGGTCCTCTTTTGATAGTATCATACTCAGATAGTATGTGTAGGGGATCTTTATTTTTCTCCCATCTGTTAATAAATGCCTGGTATAAGGCTTCAGGGTTTAATATAGAATTGGGTGCAAGTGCCCTAAACCAGGTTTTGACATCACTGGTCAAACTTTGGACAAAAATCTTCATTCTTACACTCTCATCATCAATTTCATAACTCTCGAAATAATCCTACATTTTCTTTGTATGCTGTAGGGCGGTGCAGGAGGTTGCGCCATCAAAATAGGTAATTTTTGACTGGTAGTCCTGAGGCATAGCCCCGGGATTAGCAGGAAGTTGTAAGGGCGCATATCTAGCCATGATGATTGGGATAAGCGGAACAACTAGGGCAGCGGGGAAAACAAGAACAACCGGGGTAGAAGTAGTAGTGGTAGTAGGAGTATGGGATTGAGGTGTAGAGGAGCTGCTTGGAGAAGGAGGTGATGAACCAGGGGAACTCGGGGTTGACCGAAATAAAACTTTGACAGGGGTTGGAACACTGCTTGGCTGAACTGTTTCAGGATTCGCAGCAGTTGGGTCTTCTTTTTGCTTTTGTTTTCTAATGATCTTAGGAATTAAATTCGGATTTTCAACAACAGCTGGGCTATTTGGATCAATATTTGATCATGTATTACGCGTTTGCTTCTTAGGAGCCAGCTTATACTCTAATTTTTGGGAACTTTTTCTAAAAAACACAACAACACAGGTTGGCCGAGACCTTCATAGGTCGGTTTCTTCCTCTGTGGGGCTGCAGACTAGTTTAGTGAATTTATCTGAGGAGTTCCCCAGTGGACTCGCCATTATGTTATCACTCAGGTTGTCCCTAGGCTCCTGTAGGGATACGACCAAGATAACCACAAACCAATCTTTGGATTGTAGGTTCTAGCCCACCTACAATCAGAGAGGGCTCTCTCTTAATGATTCAACTTTGTTGATGACTTTAGGCTAGCTTTTGGCTCTGGGGTTTTTGTTTGTGTTTGGATGGAAGGAAAATGCTTTCAGGTAGAGAGGCAATTTATGAAGTGATAAGTTTCAAACCATTGGGCATGGAGTCATGGGTTAGGATTGTCAGTGCGTCTTTCTGGTCATAAGAGAAATATTGAAGCAGGATAACTGCTCATAACACAATCTTCAGACTAAAAGGGTGAATGATATGTAAGAAATGAGAGGCACTTAAGAATCTCTCATTTAACTTAATAGAGGGAAAGATGATCTATATCTAGGGGCAATGAAGAATCCCTGGATAACTGTCTTGGGTTAAGGAAAACATGAGCCATGTGGAATTCATATTTATGCTTAAACAGAAGAAAACATAAAGAAACAACAAAAATTGAGCATAGAGTGTATTTAAACAAATTCTAAGCTAATCTTTCTTTCTGCTGTTTAAGAGCGTAATTCATGAGCGAAAACAGTGGTAAGAAACACTTATTGAGTTATGCAACAGCACGGGAATTCCATAATCACTCTTCAACCAGTAAACACAGTGAACAATCCATTCTCCAAGGCTCATAAGCAATCTTTGATCATATAAACTTATCAGATATTACAGTGCAAGTCTCTCCCGGAGCAAAATCAGCTAGAGATAGCTTGTTGACTAATCAACCAACCAACCAACCCGTAATACAGTGTTCAGGGCTGTCTTTATAGTGAAAATATCTCGTACTTACTTATTACAATTGACCTAAAACAGGTCTGCAAAAGAGCTTTCTAAACCTACACTTGTGCCAAAATTAAGTGCAAGTAAATATCTATTGAAATTGTGTCAGAGGTAGCTGGATCAAAAGAGTGCAATATGGCCCTTGGAGCCTCGATGCAGTACTGCTGGAATAACTGTGCTTTAGGATCTGTAGTTCTGTTCTGGTGCGAGTTAAATGGGCAATAACCATGATTTGAGAGTTTTGAGTGGCCTCACCCTCTTTCTTTGACTTTGCTGGAAGGTATTAAATTTTCTCCTGGTTTGGGCCGCTGTAAAGATCTTCACTGATACTCTTTTCCGCTACATTGATGGTCTCCGCCGCTTGCTGATACTCTTTGACGTGCTTTTTCCCTGTTGATTTGATCTGATACTCTTTAATCTCTGTCTTTGGTCTCTTCCTGTTTTCAAATCGGTTTAATTTGGCAAAATTGGGCAATTTCGGTCCTTTTCGGTGCAAAACGGGCCAAGGAATCAAAAGATTCCCTAAAGATTCCCCAATATGGCCTATTTCCCATAGCGATGCGCGATTAGCGCTTCGCGCTAATCGTGCATCGAAAACTGCCTCCGTTTCTCATTCTGGAGCTCCGAAGCACGATTTTTCCTCTTGCGCGAATTTTCGGTTTTCTGGCTGCTGACGTCAGCATGACATCAGCAGTACTACAGATGATGTCAGCATGCTGACATCAGGAGTGGGGTCCTTTGTTGTGGATGTGACGTCAGCATGCTGACATCATCAAGGTGACGTGGCAGTACGGCGGGGTGACGTGGACCGGGCTACGTGGCAGGGTGACGTGACGTGGAGGCGACCTGGCAGGATGAGGTGGCGCTCCTGTTATGTGAGGGGAGGGCGGTCTTCCCTGTGCATCGGACCGCCTTTGGTACGGAGGTGGTTTCTGTCAGGGGTGGCCCGATGCAATGGGAGGCTGCCACCTGTCCCGGTGTACGACGGGAAAACCGTCGGACATCGGGCGGTAACCTACCACCATAACCGGGCGTGCGATGCGATCAAGGACCGTCGGATCTGGGGGCGTCGATCCGACGGTGGACGGGAAAGGGAGATGTGCGGGGTTTAGCAAAGGTGTGCACGCGTTAAAGGCTTAATTTTCCGCGGCGCTGTGGGTTTTAACTTTAGAAAACGGGTTAAACTGGTGTTGGCGCATTGAAAACTTTATTAACTGAACATTAATAGTTTCCAAAGGAGAGTGCGCGGGGGGGTTTATTAGCATTGGAAGGGTTTTCTTAGTGTTAGGAAGCGGTCCATACACTTGGGAGTGGAAATTTTTGCAGAGGGAGGGTTCTTACTAAAGTCCAGGTGACTTAGTAATTCCCAATGAAGTAGTTATGGTTATATTTCAACCAGGGGGAGGGGATAAATACATAAGGGGATTATCTACATAGTTTTAGTATGGGGACAGGGAAAATATAAGGAGTTAAATAATAATGTCAGTAGTTAATATGGAGATGACAAGAAAGCGCTAAGTTTCAGAAATCTTAGGCTTGAAAAGGGGAGATAGAAGCTTGTAGAGAGAGTATGGATTTTCTTTGAGTGAAGCAGATCTTCACCCAAGCTAATGACATGAAAATGATGAAACTAAGAGGTATCAAGCAGATATTGATCTCTTTTTGGGGAAATTAGTTAATGATTTGGGGGAGATGGAGAAAGGGAGTCAGTTATGCCTGTTTTGAGTTTTTTCACATAGAACTGCCTGGTGATTGTGTCCTGAGTAGAGATGACACCCTGAAAACATGGAACTGATCAACAATCAATATTCTGCAACCTTAGAACTACCTACCCAGCCTACTTACCTAACATTTTTTCTTCTTTTGGTTTGGGTTCACTTAGACTTGCAGACCCATCATTTCAATTTTTTCTTTCCTATCTACAAACTACCCTTTTTTTTTCCAAGGGCCCAGATTAAGCAGTTGGGCTCCTTTGACTCTCTACCTATCTAAGAATCTACCAAGATTAAGTTGTTTGGACATATTTTCATCCTCTATATTCTAAAATAGGAAATTGAAACCTAGGGAGACCAAGATTAAGTTGTTTGGACCTCCCTTTAGTTGAAAAATTGTACAGAACTGGAATAACTTCTCAAAATTTGGAAAAGCAGTTAGATGAACTCTGAGTAGCCTTCTTTGCTTGGTGACTGTTTAGCAAATATGGAGCATTGCAGCATGCAAAGTATGACATATTTGGTCTGTAAAATGTCAATCATGAAATATGAGTAACCTGCTGCAGCAGGAGGCTAACACTGACAATTTAGAAATGACATATACTTTAGATGAGTCTACCTTAATTCCATCTCCTAAAATATGGTGACCTAAAACAATTCCTTCATTAAACATCATAAAACATTTCTCATGACTTAAAGAAAGATTTGTTTCTTTACATCTTATTAGAACCTTTTATAAATTTTCAAGTGCCTCTTCAAAATAATTTCCATAAGCTGTGAAATCATCCATATATACTTCCACACAATTATGAATAAGATCAAAGAAAATTATGAGGACTGCTCTTTGGAATGTTGCTAGAGCATTACATAATACAAAAGGAAGTAATCGGTGAGCATAAGTTCCCCATGAATAGGTAAATGTGGTTTTATCTTGATCCTTAGGTGCTACCTGAATCAGATTGTATCCACTAAAACTATCCAAAAATAAAAAATACTTTTTCCCTGCCAATGTGTCTAAAACTTGATCTATAAAAAGAAGTGGAAAGTGATGTTTTAATTTCGCCTTATTCAATTCACTGTAATCGATACATACTCTCCATTTCCCATTTTTCTTAGGAACTATTACTAGGTGTGAAACCCACTGACTGTCCGACATTGGATAGATGAAGTTTGCATTAAGTAGTTTTTGTAATTCCTCCTTAACAACTTCTTTCAGATTTGGATTCATTCTTCTTGTGGTTGTCTAACTGGTCTCGCACGTTGTTCAATGTAAATATGGTGCATGCAAGTTTTAGGATTAATTCCTTTCATATTAGTGTATTCCCATGCATAAGTAGAAGAGTATTTTTGTAAAATTTCTACCAATTGATTTTTTTGTAATTCTTCTAGGTTTTCATTAATGTTCAAAGTTTTAACTGGAAATATTTCTTTTGAATAATTTCCAATTTTTTCCATAGAGTGTAAAGACATTTGTCTAGATGGTAGATATTCAATTCCACTATGGTCATAATGTAAGAAGGGTTCATTATTTTCCATTAGATATAAAATTTGGTCCTCCTCACTTACTTGTTCAGTAGTGAAAACAGGTTGTATATCATCATCATCATCTATCCATTCCTCACTCTCTATTTCTATTTTTGTTTTTGTAGGCGGATAAAATGTAAATTTCTTTGTAGAACTTCCATCTGAGATAAACATGTCACCTGAGCTACAACCGATGAAAGCATCACGTGTAGTTAACCAAGGTCTTCCTAGGATGAATGGATGTCCTCCTAAATTATTATTGGGTATTAAAACCATGAAGTCGACAGGTTATTCCCAAGAATATAAGGATACACAAACATCTTCTAACACACCATCAAGCTTAATTATAGACCTATCTGCTAATTGCAACAATGTTGGTGTGTATTGAAGATTAGGAAGCCTTAGTGAAACCTTGATTTGTTTACTCATTATGTTTATGGTTGCTCCTAGATCAATCAATGTGTTTGGTATTTCAATTCCATTGATGTGAAATTTCACAATGGGGCTCCCTGGATCTAGATATTTTTGTATTGTTGCTTTCCCCATCATGATGTCTGCAATTTTCACAACTAATTCTTTTTATGTCTTTTATTTTTCTTCCTGATCTTTGAGTACTCAATTCCTTGATTGCTTTCGCAAAAATTGGGTATTTCTTTTATGTCTCGCAATAAAGGAACGTTTATAAAAAAAGTTCTTAATTCATCTAGCATATCATAATTAGGAAATGTGATTTGTTTTTCTACTCCTTCATCAATTTTCAATCATTCAAGAAAAGATGGTTTAATGGATACTAAGGGTTGTTCTATAATAGGAGTATCAACATGAATTATAGGAACATTCTCTATTTGGTTATTTTATTTTTGAGGAAGAGAGACTTCTTCTTCTTCAGATTGAATTTTATATTTTTGAAGATTTTTCCTTGCTTCTTGAATGAAAACAGGGGGTTTTCTTTGTAATACTATACTAGATCTTAATTGAACATTATTTAGATCTAGTGGAGTTATTACATAGGTTTGAGGATTCTTCCCTTCCATATTGTAAACAGGTTGTGACATTTTATTATTTGGATTCGAAAGTGGTTGAGCAGGTAATTGATTTGGTTTTTGTGCAAATGATAGGGAGATTTGTGGATTTTGATTTTGGATTTGAACTTGAGGTAATTGATTATCTTGAGGGATTTGATTAGATTTAGGTAAGAAATGTGGTGGGAAATTAAGATAGGATGGTAAATATTTTTGATATTGAGAATAATCCCCAAAAGGATTTTTCCATCCCTGATTCCAAGATTGTGATTGTGGCTGAGTCCAAGGCTACCAAGATGGATTCCATTTACTTTGTGAAGACTGAGAAAATTGTTGTGATTTAAAGACTTGTGGTTGATTTGCTTGAGAGTTCTGCCATGGTATTTTGGCAATAAAACAAAGAGGCTCTACTTGTTATGGTATTCCTTCATCATGAAATACAACCTTAAGACCTGGTAGAGAAGTACATTATTTAGTATCATGGTTATCTGCACATATGGCACAAGTTTCTATGGTTTTTAAGTCTAAAGGACATTCTCTCAAAGCATGCTCCTTTCTACACTTGGGACAAAAGATGGATAATGAAACATTTTTGGCTTTTTGCTTGTTTTGTATTTTAAGGGTGTCAGTTTTTTCACTGAGACTCCCTAAAATATCTGCCTTAAAAGTATCAAGCAAGCTTCCTAATTCTGCCCTACTAATTGACCCAGCTGTAGATTTATTGGTTCTTGATAAGAGAGGATCCATAAGAATTTTTCCAACTCGTGCTTTACCTCTTGAGATATGTACACATAGTTCACAAATATCTGCAAATGGTAATCGAGAAATATCTCCTTTTCCTGTCAAGTTAAGGAGATCAATCCAATCATCTCTGATAGATTTGAGTAGGAGGGCTTTCAAAGTTTCCCCATCTAGACTATCCATTTTTGCCTTTTTAAGATTATAAACAAATATTTCGACTAAGTCTTCAAGATTCTCATCTTCTTTTTGTGTCATTTTGAAGACTTCGTCCCTAATGTTGTGAGGCATATAGTAGTCCCTATATTTCTCTAAAAATGCTTCTTTTATTTGTGCCCATGTCCTTATAGTATTCATTCCTAGACTTATGAACCATTTCAACGTTGAATCATTTAAGGTAGAAGGGAACAATTTTAATTTTTGAGCGTCATGTAGATAATCATAGGCTCTGCATAACACTTCAAATACAAAGAGAAATGTCTCTAGGTCTTCACTTATTTTTCCATGGAAATCGGGAAGAATAGAAGGTGAAATATTCTTCATTGTGAAGGTTGTATCCTCATCAAAGATAGGAAATCCAAAAGGGTCTTGATCTCCTCCACCTCTACCTATTCCTCTGCCTCAATCTCCACCTCCTCCTCTACCTCTACCTTTATCCCCTCCAATCCTAGGTTGTTCACCATTGACATTGTGTACCTCTCCTTCTGTTGTAGCATTTTTTGGTTTTGATAAGTTAGAATAAATTAGACAAAAAATGAAAATATATTTACAAAATGTTAAGATAGGATGTGGAAAAAAATAATATTGAATAAAAAATGTTAGGAGAATATTTTGATAGATATGTCCATATCAAAGAAAATGTTAGGGTAGATGCCCTAAAAGATGAAGGCAAAATAAAATTGTTTGTTTGTTTGTTTTGTTTTGTTTTTTTTTGTTTTGTTTTGTTTTGTTTTTGTTTTTTTTTTTTTTTTTACAAAAACGGTTAGTTTGGTATATTGATTCTCGGCAGAAATGCCTCATTTTAGGTTACAATAAAATAGGCAGAGCTCTGATTTCTCCTCGAGTAGGAACCAGGTGATTTCCCCCCTAGTGAGCATGTGATTTCTGAAGCCTATAATTCGATTGATCATCTCTATCTTTCCTGATTTACGGATACAGACAAACTGCTCCAATAAAAGACAATAAAACATTTTAAAATAACAGTCAAGGGATAGGGTCCCAGCCTTCATTTTCGTTAATTAGCAGAACTCCGTGAGGGAGGAGAACCGCTTTGTTGGCTTCAGCATCAACTTCTTTATTATTGTCTCTCTTTACATGAAGGAATTCCAGGTTCTTGAAGGAATTTATCAGGTTTCTAATTCTACTCATCAATCTTAATAGCCTTAACTCAGTAGGAAGAGAGTTGTCCACTATGATCTTTATGATGGATTGGGAGTCCCCAATTACAGTTGCTTCTTTGATGCCCAAAGTAGTGAGCTATTTGAGGCCTTGAAAGAGAGCTAGAGCTTCAGCTTGAATGCTTGCATTAAAGCCCACTCCCTAGGAAAATCTTAGATCAGTTCTGCCCTCTACACTTTTGATTACTCCACCTGCACCGGATAAACCAGGGTTACCTTTTGCTGCCCCACCAAAAAAGAGAGTGTTTCTTTCCTTCTTGATGTAAAACTCAAAAAATTCTACAGCCTCAAGGCGAATTTGCCATTTTTTAAGGGGAGAAGGAAGTCTAGCAATATCAATGAAATGGAGGTCAAGGTAAGATCCCCATACTGCTTCTTGACCGCTTAGATCTGCTCCGTCAAGCTGATCACCCAAACAGTCTCTTAGATGACTTTTGATTTTTTCCCATATAATCTTGAGATCATTCTTCTTGTCTCTGAAAATTTTCTGGTTTCTTTCCAGCCAAATATGCCAGAAAATTAATTTAGGGAGCGCGAACCAGGCTTCATTGATGTGGACGTTCTGAGGAGAGCCACCGGGGTACCTTGACTTCCAATTTTCAAACAATTCGGCACAGCAGTTTGGCAGGACGAAGTCTACGCCCCACGGTTTTAAGACTTCAGTCCAAAGCTCAATAGAAAACTTACAGCGGAGCATTAGATGGGAGGCGTTTTCCTCATCGATCCCACATAACAAGCAACAGGATGGCCCTATGTAGCCTCTTATTCGAAGCCTATCATCCGTCAAAATTCTTTGGTGGCATAAAAGCCAGCAGAAAACGTCAATTTTTGGAATCGTTGTACGAGAACATATACCTTGCCAAGGCTTCGGATCGGGGGGAACATGTGGATGCAGGGAGAGCTGATTATATCCTTGTGTGACTTTGTAGCGTCCAGGGTTCGGACCCCATCCCGGGTATCAGGCTTCCTTATGTTCATTGGAGCTTTGCCTACTAAGAGGGAGCGGAATGTGACGAAATCGCTAGAGAGATTATGGGGAACCTCAAGATTGATCCAACTCTACCATTTGTCATTCTCCCAGTGAGATATATCCCACAGAGTTTTGAGACCCACTCTGTCCATCCAATCTCTCAACATAACTAGAGAGCGATCTTCGGAGAGGGAATTACTACCCATGATGTGGTCGTCCCAGATGTTGATGCGCTTACCATTTCCAGGAATCCAGTGAGCATAGAGATTAATCAAGGGGGAAGCTTTGATGCACAATTTGTGAACCATCAATCTGGTTATTGGTTTGGGTTTGTCCAGGCAGTGAATTCTTTGCCCACAGATGTATTTTTTCCACATTGCTAACTGAGCCCAACCTGTATTTGGGGCAATTATCCTCCACAGTAACTTTGCACCCAATGCAATGTTTTTCTTACTCATATTCTTGAAATTGAGGCCTCCTTCCATTCTGGGCAAGGAAATTGTGTCCCAGTTCAATAGAGGAATTTTTTTTTCATTAGCTTTGCCTCCTTTCCAGAAGAAGTTCCTAATGTAATCCTCGATTTTTCTCATGACACCAATAGGGGCCATCATGACAATAGATTGGTATATGGGGAGACTATTCAAGACAAATTTGACCAGCATTGTCTTGCCAACCAGATTGAGCCAATTGAAGCCCCAAGAATGAATTTTGAGCTTAAATTTTTCCAACAACAGCAACCAATCTTTGCTAAGGGCTCTTTTTTGGAAAACAGGGAGCCCCAAATACTTGAAAGAGGACCAAGAAGAGGAGGCTACGAAACCAAAATAGTTGGAGATAGCTTGAAGGGATCTGGTAGAAGAATTCCAACAGTATATGTGACATTTGACTTTGTTGAGTCTGCTTCCTGAGTCTTCACAATAATCATCCAGCACGCCTTTGAAATGTTTAGCCGTGGTCAAGGAGGCAGCACCCAGCAGAAGGGAATCGTCCGCAAATAACGCATGATTTATATTTTTGACACCTCTTGCGATGTTCAATCCCATTATTTCTTGTTCAGTCTGTTTTTTGTTTAGAAGGAAGCTAAGGACAGAAGCTTGGAGGACAAAGAGCAAGGGGGAGAGGGGACACCCTTGTCTCAGCCCTCTAGAGGCTTTGAAAAGGTCAGTAACCCTCCCATTTACCAAAGGGGCAATCCAGGGCCCACTGATACATGCCTTAATCCAATTGATGAATTTGAGTCCAAAGCCAAACTTTTGGAGGACATCGAACAGGAATCTATGTCTCACTCTGTCAAAGGCGCTTTCAAGGTCTAATTTGATAACCATTCCTTTCTCTTTCCGATTCAAGCTTGAATGAATCGCCTCTTGGACCAAAATAAAATTGTCCACAGTCTATCTTCCCTGAATGAAGCCTCCCTGGTTCTCTGGGATGATGTCAGGAAGGGTGGTTTTTAGTCTATTTGCAATCACTTTTGTTATCAGCTTATAGCCTATATTGCAGAGATAAATAAGGCGAAATCTGGTGAAGGATTTGGTGCCTTTTTCCTTATGAATAAGGGCCAGGAAAGCCGAGTTGGTGCTTCCCCCAATTTTCTAACATGCTTGAGATTTCTGGATCATTCTGCACAAATCTTTTTCCACTATCTGCCAACAGTGGAAAAAGCCATCTAGGCTCGAGGCCTTATTTGGCTCCATTGCAAAGAGAGCGATTTTTATTTCATTGTTGGTGACTTCTACTTCCAAAAACTGCTTCTTTCTGGTAGTAATCAGAGAGGGTACCTCGTCCACTAAAGTTGATGCGAGCCCCTAACCCTCTTCTTCATTATACAACTTTTTGAAGTGGAGGAAGGCAACCTTTTTTATACTTTGAATATCTCTGTGGCTTATATTCTCTTCCTTAATTTCTGAGATGGAGTTGAAACTTTTTCAGGCTTGGGCTTGCTTATGGAAGTAGGAGGAATTTCTATCTCCAGCCTTGAGCCAAAGACTGCGGGATTTAATCCTCCAATACTCTTCCTCGACCAGACTTTCCTTGAGAAATTTTCCTTGAAGTTCGGCTTCCTTATTTAGGATTTCTTTGTGAATTCTTCATTTTCCGAATTCAGATGATGAATCTCAAGACATTCTTGGATCTTTTTCCTTTCCACTGCTGGGTTAGGGTGGGATTTAGCCCAAGATTTCAATACAGCTTTCGCTCTCCTGAGCTTTTCCTCCCAAACAAAAAAGGCTAAGCCTTTGACTAGTTGCTTCCAAGTGTCTTTTACTAATTGCATGAAGGACTGTTCTTTAACCCAAAGGGGATTGAATCTGAAGGGAATTGGGCCTTGGTCCATATGAGCCAGGAGATTGAGCTTAATCGGTCTGTGGTCAGATACACTACATGGAAGAATATACATTCTAGATTCTAATCCAAGAAGAAGAAAAGTACTTTGAACAAAAAAATGATCTAACCTTGCGAGGATGTGACCCGGACCGAGTCTTTTATTGGACCAGGTGTATTTTCCCGACGAAAGCTTTATATCAATCAAGTCCCAGTCTTGAAGCAGGTCCTCAACCCACTCTCGCGCCGAATCCCTTACAACGCTTCCTCCACGCTTTTCAGCTAGAGAAAGGGTAAGATTAAGGTCCCCTGCGATGATGACATTCCTTAAATCTTCCAAATCTGCCATATTTCTGATGGATTCCCAGCAGCTCTTTTTCTCACTTGCACTGACTGGAACATACACATTGAAGAGGCAGAGGGTCTCATTTGAGTCGACATGTTGCAGCTTAGAGAGTAGCCAATGGGTGTTGGCGACCTCTTTTATCTTGAAAATTTATTTGCATTCCAAAGGGTGCCCAGGGCTTATGGCGCACCATAGGCTGAAACAGCTTGTCTTTCACTTCTCTTCCACAGATTTCTGGCGATATGGAGGAAGGACTTATCCTCCATTTTAGTCTCCTGGATGAGGATTATATCAGGAGATTCAGTTCTTATGAGGCTTTTGATGGCTTCTTCTTTTATTCTGCTCCCCATAGCCCTGCAGTTCTAGGAGATGATCTTCATCACTTGATTTTTGAACGGAGAACTCCTTTTGAGCTCTGAGACTGGTTTCTGGTCATCTTCAGAGTTTTTTCCAAGAGTTTCTCGAGGATTGGTTGGCTTCCTTGAAATTTGTCTTTATAAGTCTCTTGTGCTCTTTTTTCCCGGGCAAATTTTTGGCCTCTCAAAGATCTTCTAGCCGAAGTTTGCGAATCCCCTATTTCACCTTCTTCTTCTGATTCCTTCGATCCTTGCACTTACTTAGTCTCTTCTGTGGGTATCTCTCTCGGTCTGTCTGTATTAGCTTCAATTTGCTTTGATCCCGAGGGGGGCTCCATGTGAGGCGATACTTCATTCTGAATCTCTATTTCTTGAGGGTGTTCTAATGTTGAGCTTAACAGCGTGTATTTGTTTCCTTGTTCTTCCATGGGGGGAGATTGAGCCCCAGTATCTGCCTGGGGGGCTTTGCCATTTTTATTTCCGGTTCTAGGGACTTTATGAGCGGGTTTGGACCTTTTGACCTGTGTCCATCCTTCCTCCTTGCTTTTCTCCCCTTCACTATTCTTTGGACAGCCTCTAGAAAAGTGGCCATAGACATGGCATTTCCTACACTTAAACGGAAGCTGCTCATAGTCCAGCTTTTGGAGATGCATCCAGTTTCCAACCTTTATCTTTATTGCCTCGAGCAAACCCACCTCAAGATCCACTTCAACGCAGATTTGAGCATAGTCGTATTGATCTTTGTTGTTAGCTCGATCTATGAACTTACCCAATCTGTTTATGATGTGTTTAAGAGACCCTCAATTCCAACAATGCATTGGCAGGTTGGGAAATCTAACCCACACAGGAATGGCTGTGGGAACGTCAACTGCTGGATCAAAATCAGGCATCCACTTATTGAGGTACAGCCCTTGAGGGCCCAGGAAATAGGGTCCATTGCGGAATATCAGGTCCTTATCCTCCTTTTCAGAGAATTCAAAGAGGAAGAAACCCTTCCCCGGAAGTAGGAGGTGACTCTACTCTTGATCAGCGGTGCCCAGTTCCTTACTACCCAGCTCTCCGTGGTTTTGGGGGAGGGCCAGAGTCCAGTGAATTGTCCAACCAAAGCTTGCTCCACCAAAGAAAGGGCGACTTGAATCGGCCCCTCAGGAGGGAGCTCAATCTCAGGTATGTCATTCAGGCGCTTGACAAACTTCGGGGCCTCAGTCGCTTTCTTTTTAGGGAGAGATTCTAGAAATTTTATGAATGCCTCAGCATCAGAAAGGGGAGGCGATGACGGATCCATTGCACCGGTGGCTTAGCTCGGTCGAGACGAGCTTGCCCAAATTTCAGAGTTCATAGTCCTTCAATCCAACCCAGTAAGGTCCGAAGAACAGTCTAAACACTGCGCAGATTGGGCTCAACTTAATGTGGGAGTGTCAGTCAGTAAAGGGGCACCGCGCAGAGGCAGATCCACACAAGAGAACCTCTGTGGCGGCCACAAGGCCGAGACAAAGGTCTCGAATGCAGAACAGATGCAGAGCGGGCACGCAAAAAAACCTATCTAAAATCCAAGGCTATGAATTTTTAACTAAGTGGTAGAATTCTAATGCCGAAGGAAAAATAAAATGTTAGGTTAGATAGAAAAGAAAAATAAATCAACTTTGAAAGTGTTGCAAATCTAAATGCCATTACTTTGTTGTAAATTCAGTTTGAAAAATAATAAGTTGTGTGCAGTTTGTTTAGATGCCACAATAGGTTATTTTATCCAACTATACAGTTGCATCATAATTGGATTTGTTTTAAATTAATTCTCATAGGTAGAAAATAAATTGGCTCAATAGCTTAATCTAAGCCAATGGAGGAAATAATGTATAGAGATAGATTGTTTCATAAAAAAAAAAAAATAAAATAAAAATAAAATAAAATAAATAAATAAAATATATATATTGGGTTGCTAGTTCAAATGCACTCTGAAAGGATGAGTAAAATGTTAGGAGTAGAAGGGTAGGTAGAAATATGAAAGTTTGAGATGTTGAAATGATTATTTCCTAGAGATAAAAACATTAGGAAACATATTAATGATGGGAGTTCAAATAACCAAATTTTTAACCTTATGTTATTTCATTCATATCCTATCACTTCATTCGTTAAATCACTCAGACCCACAGCCGCCGTGTCCGCCTATCATATCGTGACCCCACCATTCATTCCCCACTCACACGTTAAACTTCCTCCACCTCACCTCTCATCCCTCACGCTCTTTCGAAATCATACGGCCCATACTCCCTTTCGGCCCTCATTCGCTGTCCAAAGTTTATCGTCGGGGGGGATGGGAAGTCTTTAATACTGCCTACATAAACCACAAAAAGTACCTTTTAGTCTTTCAGGACTAGAAATCCCAAAACCACAAACCACTTTGTCTTGCCCCAAATGCGGTATCCTTCATAGCCATTACCATTGCCCCACATCACCTCCACATCACATTCCACTTCATATCTCCCATCCAATCATCTGCCTCCTATTTGTTGCCCATTCATTTTGTTGAAAATGCAACAAGATGATGGAGCTTAGTGAAAAGAAGTCGCCTTCACTAAGTGGGCCCACAGGCTATTTTTGGCGCAAAGTCTATTTTTAGACATATGGATCATGGTCTATGAGTTGCAGGATGCTATTTGTGGATGATTGGTCATGTTGGTAAAAATAGACAGACTTCTATTTTTAGATATATGGGCGGAGTCTATTTTTTGACTGCTAGTCTAAATATAGAACAGTCGAATATTATTAGCTCTTAATAATATTTGGACTATAAACGTTATCTTATCCTCTTGCAGCACTTCAGTTCGAGCTACGGATGTGGCACATGCAACTGCAAGAAGGAAATACACTTTTCTTATGGGTTAGTTGAGCTATTGCATGAAGGACTTCAGTTAGAACACAAGTGATTGAGTTTGGTGGAGTTGAATGAGGAGTTGATGGAGTTGTG
>APFE031361988.1:16602-103688 GCA_000404065.3 Pinus taeda | reverse complement strand
ATATATAGAAATGGATGTATTCTCTCTAAATTTGCCGGTGAATCCATATCCACAGGTAGTTGGTTTTGAGTTTAATCCCTGTGCCCTGCATTGCTATAACCCTACAGATAGCTCCATGATGTGGGTATGTTGCCAAATGCCCTTATGAATGTTTCGATTTAGTATTTTAGTTAAGAATCACAGGTGGTTGGTTTTGAGTTTGATCCCGGTGCCCTGCATTGCTATAACCTTGCATACAACTCCATGATATGGGTACCTTCCCAAATGCCCTTATTGAATGTTTCAGTTTGTTATTTTAGTTAAGAATCCATATTGACCCTAAATGCGTTAGTTTGTCATATTGGTTGTACAGTGTAAACCCATGTCATCATTTAGTTGGTTTTGAGTTCTATAAGAATTTATAAGAATTTCCCTCGTTTATAATTGATCGAATTTTACATAGAATCTTAATAGACTTGCGAATTGGGTTACTCTAGGTGGTTGAGAATGTCCTCCCACCCATAATTAAAGAATCTGAATGGACTTGCCAATTGGGTCTAACCTAGGTGGTTGGGTTTAGCCTAGAATGTTGTCCTTCCCAAGAATTAATTCTCACTCAGTGAATTGATGATTGTGCTTTTAATATCCAGTAATGGTACACAACTTATAATGACTCACTGTGTTGGGTATTTTCTGCAGATGGCCTTTCAGACCTTGGCACCGTTGCGTTTCGTTGACAACACAAGGCTAATATTGGCAGACCCATCACTGCGTTCAGTCCCATCAAGGCAGTTAAGCTCGATAAAAGAAGTGGTACAGTACACCTCTATCCAGATCGCTTGCACCCTTGTAATCTTCGCAACAAGTAAGACCCCAGCTGCAATTATTTTCCCATTGTTCATCCTGCTCATGATATGGGTTCACCATTGCCCATTACACAGCCTTTTCATAAAAAAAGGCCTTGATAAGCTCGATAGCAAAGCTGCCGGACGAGCAACCCAAAATTCAAACCCCAGCCATGAAAATCTTCAATAACCCAAATCTTCAATAACCCCCATGCCAGGGGCCGCAGTATCCATCGTCGTGCTTCACAAAATCGACAAAATCGACAGAATAACAAAGTGGGTCGCAGAAAAACCATGGAAGTTGATCAAACACCTGATCAGTCTCTGCTGCTATGGAACAAAAATAGCCCTAACTCAGCTGTTCTCCCACCTGCAACCAAGCGGAGGCTGAACGAGCGGAGGAGCAGACGGAATAAACGAATGAAAAAGACATTAGCTCTGGATTCATCACATCATTGTGATGTGAATCCTCCTCTCCATACAGTTATTTTACCTCTTCCGTGCAGATACAAATTGAAAAACCCACAAGAGCAAGAAGAAGAAGAATCCTTTTCTTTTACTCCATCAAGATCAATAATGAAGCAGATGTCAACCCAATTGATCCTCAAGCCCAAAATTAGTTTTGAACTACAAAATCCTATAGAAATGCACTCAAATATACTGTATGATCCAGAACCCAATGATCCACCCAATACAGATCCTATTATAAACCTTAGTCCTGCAAGATCAACAAGCAAACCCAAGAGAAGAGATTGTGTGGATTACACCACAGATGATGAGACTATGATAAAAGTGGTGAATAGCCAAAGCTCACCATATCCCAGAGCACAAACACAGCAAAATAATGTATTGAACCAGAGAAAAGAAGGCAGCACTGCCTGTGCTCCTGCTGTTGTTCCTGAGATTAGGACATTGCCAAAGCCCATAAACCATGACATTTTTCCAATGGAAGGGAGGATACAACCCAAGAAAAAGATCAGCAATGTGATTGATGAGACCAGCAGGAGGACGAGGATGATTTTAAACCAGAGAAGATGGCCATCCAACAAGCCTATGCCATCTGCAAGTAAAGGCCCTGATGGTGGGTGAACTTTTCCAATGCCGCTGGTGGATTGGATTGTATTGGATACTTTTAAAAATTTTGAATGTTCAATTTTGCAAAAGAGACAAGTTTTCATAGGGCTTGATCTGTTCAAATTCTTCATCCTCTACTGTCAAAATGTAATCATGTTATCTTTATTTGTTGATATAAAATAAGCTTGTTTAATTTAAAGGTTATAGTTTGCAGAGATATTCATGATTTATTCTATAAAGATAAACCTTACAAACCTTATGTATCAACCGGTAAAGTATTATTAATATTGCATATGGTAGAGTATATATTATATGATTTAAATTCAGAATAATATATTAATTGATTTGCTATTCAATACTATAGATAATCTACGGATACTAAAATTAATATTAATAATCTACGGATACTAAAATGTTTATGGCCTTTAACATAAACATTTCATTTCTCATATCCTTAAACTCATTGAAAATTTACAATATTATTCGTATATTTATTGAAAATTTACAATATTATTCGTATATTTATTAGTTTGATAAGTCAAGTAAATGTGTCCATATAAGCTTATCGGGCTTATATCAATTACATTTAATAATCTAATTGTCCTAGTAAAGAACACAATTATTATATGATAGTTAGTTTTATAAACGATAAGATAATAATCAATATCAACAATAATTTGAAAAATGAACTTAGCAACTTTATCCTTATATGTAAAAAGAAGTTTAAAAATAAAGTTAAATTTTTAGATTTTTAAAAATATTTATCTATATCAACATATTTGATATAAAAATAGTTGGTTAGTTTTTTCTAAAATTATATTAATTTTTATAAATTTAAACATCTTTATAAAAACGTAAAACGTTATGCACTAATCAATCAATGTTTTACAAATTTATTTATTTTTCATAAAATTATCTCAGTGGTTACGATTTTAAAACTAACATTGATTCTCCGAGATCTTTACTCTTTAATAAGCATGGATGCTTGAATTTTTTTGGTTGAACCTTATATATAAATTAGGTTTAAGGTACAGCGAAAACCAAAACATGATTCAAGCTTTCATAAATTCAGATCCAATCTGATACTGCTCCAACTGCAAATACTGGGCAGATCAAAGGGGGTCAATTTAAGGAATTTAACTTGTGATATGGCCTTCAAACTATTTGCCTCTATCACTGGAGCAGCATGGATTTTATTAGTTTCTTTGGTTTCTGTGTTGTTGCAGGCCTCCGTGTGTTCTTCAGCCAGCAACGACCCCATTGACAACTGCTGAAACAATGTAAACTGGAAACAAAATTGACATAAGCTGGAAGATTGCGCCTTAGGCTTCGGAAGAACAACCAAAGGAGGAAAAGCAAGACATATATGCACAGTCACCACCCCAAAGGACGATGTCGCAAATCCACCAGCTCGCAGTTTGAGATATGGGGTGACACGTAAGAATCCACTGTGGATTGTTTTTGCTAAGGAATGCATTGCTTGACAGTCTCTGGTTATCTGCAGAAGGCACACCCATCGAAGATGATCAGTCATGAATATATCAGTAAAGTCAACCAGCATGAAATGTTTCTTGGTTTACGGTTTATTAGGGTTTTTCATTTTCTTGGTTTAGGTATGGAACTCGAAACGTCTCAGGGCTTTTCCAGTTTATGATCTCAAAAAGGAACGCATTGCTTGATAGTCTCTGGTTATCAGCAGAAGGCACACCCATTAGAGATGATCAGTCATGAATATATCAGTAAAGCTGACCAGCATGAAATGTTTCTTGGTTTAGGGTTTCCTAGGGTTTTTCATTTTCTTGGTTTAGGTATGGAACTCGAAAAGTTTCAGGGCTTTTCCAGTTTATGATCTCGAAAAAAATCAGTTTAAGTTAGTTTATTTAAGTCATATAGAGAGTCGGGGATAGTATGCTTGTATTTCCTTTCGCAAGAAATTTAAAAAACTCCTCCTTCACGGAGGTTGACTGCTCCAACTATTTTTTTCTTTGCTGATTTTGGATGATGCGAATTTTGTGGCGTTTCCTTGTGTTGAGGCCGTTAGGATTTTTCTTGAAAACAATTTGGTGAATATTCTCATTTTCATTCCTCAATGAAGTTTTGTATGGAGACTCGGGGATAATATGCTTGTAGGCTTTTGCATCTTTTAAAAACATCGGTTGATCTTGTCATCCCTGGAATTCTTTCTCATCTCGTTTTCTGAATGGGCTGTAATTCTACTTCACACATTTTACTTGTCTTTGGACGCAGGTATATAAGCTTTCATTGAGTCGAAGAGAATTAATCAGAGTTTCTTCCTCAGAAATACCTTAACAGATCCCATATGTCAGTGCGTGTTTGGTAGGGTATTGACATAACACCTCAACACATCCAACCCAACCTCTGTGCCAAGGAACAGGCTTTTAACACTTGTATATATATATATATATATATAATATAATAATAAATATATATATATATATATGCGCTTGTAACAGTGATAAGGACTTGGCCTCTTCTTCAATACACAAAATAGGGTTCCTTGATTTTACTAATATAGATGACATAGGATGCCCACTGATTGTCTTTTCAAGGCTTGAAAATATATGCATACAAAATCTCGACTTCCTTAAATTATGAAGGGCCTTAGAACTGTCCTTTAAAAGATTCTCAACTTCCTTACAAATATGTGGAATGAGAAGTCCACCACCTTTCTTCTTTTATAGCCTGGAGATCAAGAAATCACAGCCCCAATGACCTATACTGGTCGGCCAAATTCACAAAGCATGATAGTATATAGCAGTGCTTTATGTGGCATAGGCTTCTTGGCCTTATTACAAGCACAAGGAATAAGTAGGCATCTTCTTAGATAAAACAATCGACATTAACAAAAATTTTTTCTCTTCAATAACTCAGAGAACAAAGAGGCATGAATAGGTCGGATTCACTGTCTGAATTGAAGAGCGAGAGAGAATATAAGACAGAGTTCACCGAGCCATAACATTTTTGCCTCCATACCACAAGATCGAGAACAGAGTAATCCTTTCTCCAAGGTTGGCTTCATGAAATGACCTTTGGCATATTCTTGTGTTCTTGCACTTTTCTTGGCCTCTTAGGAGAATAAAGTTCTTTTCAAAAGACTTATCCAAAAGCATACTTATGCCCATAATATAAAAGAGAGATAGCTCCATTGCATAGCAGACCTTTATTGTTTCTTGTGCTCAGAACAATAGGAACACTTGGCTCCTTCTTAATGGTTCATAGAACTAGGCCAACAACTCGGTTCTTCATTGCTCCATAGGACTCTCTTTAATTCATTGATCAAATCCAAATAAATATATGTATCCCTAGAGTCACTTATTTGATCCTCAACAAATTTGCTTGTTGGACATCTTTGTTTACAAGACTTGGATTTATGTGAGCACAGGTGACTGGATGGAAGGACTACTAGCTTCAGAATTCTGATGCAGAGGTGCCAAAGGGATCAGATCTTCAAACATACTGTTGACTGCTTTATCCAATGAGAAGATTGGACTCAGATCAACAAATTCTTAAAACAAAACTCTTCATTGACTTCTTATCATGACACGTGGTTTAGCTACTGAAGGAGGACTTTAGCATCTTTAGATTTGATTAATGGCCTTCATGAGCTATTTAGCCCAGCTCTTGCATATACCTAGACTTGTATTATTTTTCAAGACCTCTCATGTTTTCGAAGGCTTGCAACAAGATACTTCAAATACATTAACAATCCACTGCTTCATCTCTTGAGATTGCATTCCTCCTCTTGCTTGGGCTTGACCTTAGCTAGCTCTAATACCATGTTAATTTTTGAGTTAACATGTTCTTTGCTTAGGCCAGAGGTCAGTTACTTCATTAATCCATTAGCCCATTATTAATTCCATTAATCCATTAGCAATCACGTTGACTATTATCACATGACAGTAACTGATGAAAAAACATCAAACATAAATGCAAAAGACAAGCCATGACAAGAGGACACCATGATTTAGACTTAAAGCCAAGGCAAAACCCGACAAGGGGGAAAACCCATAGATCTTTTCATCTTGATAATATCAAATGTTCATAGAGAGAGAAATCCATAAGTACAATGATACATTAGTCAAACTCAATATATTGACTTGCCATAGATGATCCCAATCAAATGTCCAAAAGTCAAAGTCACATATGCAGAAGTCAACAGCAGTCAAAGCTATCCTAACCAGTCAGCAATCAACGGTTAACAGCTCAGTCAAATCAGCCCAATCTATTCAGTAAAAGGAGAGAGAAATTCACCCTCTCTGGGCAGTCAATGCAGTCAAGGCAGCCTTCAAAAGTCTGGTCAAAACTTGGTCAACAGTCTGCGGTTAAACCTGCCTCAGACCTGTGGTCAAACACCTCAGTTTGTGCTCGGTTCCTCTGCTCACAAGTGCGGCCTAGCTAGCAGAGTAATAATCCATCAAAGTCACAGTCAAATAGTTGGTCAAAGTGCTTGGTCAATGCTGCTCTGTGTATTGGAAAAGTCAACCGTAGAAAATCACAAGAAATCCATCCTCCAAAAATTTGCACGTATGGGAGAGAGATAGTTTCTCAAAGAAAGTTGAATCCATCATGAGAGGAAAGAGAAGATCATGTGTGACGATGCCAAAATGGAGTGAACTCATCTTATATTTATACAATTCAATGTGGGTCAAAGGTCATGTCTTTTGGGCTTCATGAGCCTACATGACTATGGGGCTAACCTTGACCAAAACCAACATTATGGGCTTGACTTCAAATATACATTTCTACCTGTCAGAATCCATCGTGCTTTAGGTCAAAATTGGTCCTCTTGAGAAGAGGAATCCAATGCCATCATCATCTCATACAAAGGAGCCATCCATAGTGGAATTTGACCTTAGTTGAACATTTTTAACAATTGCCTATACAAAACATCTAGTTAAAAGACTAATTTTACTCTCAATAAACATTGGACAAAAACTTCTCTCGATCCAGTTTGAATCAACTTACTAGAACTACTGCTGCACTTTCTTCCTCCACAAAAACCACTTGAAAATGCTTGAAAATAAACTCTCTGTAAGGGCCATTGTCAATAAAAATAGTTGCAGTGGAGGCCCTTAGCCCAACAACCATTTTAGCCAGCCTTGGAAGGCAAATAGTTGAGTTCAAACATGATGAAAATATAATTCCCTGTATACAAAATCATGTATTAGGTGTTGATAATGGCTATAAATATGAACTGAAGATGTATATACCTCCTTCTGTACAAAAATGAATAGAAGAGGCACAGGTATAAGGTTCACCTCGAATTTTCTTGCAAGTTCAATCCACTGTAGGATGTGAGAGGAAGTGTCATAATGCTAAGAGCGAGAAAGAGGGGAAGGAAGAAACTAATAATTTTAGAAATTTTAGCTTTCTATCCATACCTTGATTTGTTCTAATAAAATAAATATTAATTGTTTGACGACATCCAAGGAGCTATCTGGTAATAATAATAACATTATTATTAGTATTATAATAATAATAACAACAATGGAAAGGTGGGGAAGGAAGAAACTAATAATTTCATAAATTTGGACCTTTTATCCTAGCTTTATTTGTTCTTCAGATCCAACTAATATTTTGTAGATCCAACTTATGGTGAACCAGCAGCTTGAAATCCAATTGCAAGTCATTCAGCCAACAACGATCTATAAGCATGCCATAGTATTATGTCTCTGCATATTCACAATAGTGATTCCACTGTCATATTATTATTCCCCACTTGGACAGAGCGATGATACAAGGGGTTTCTACATGTTGACCAACCATGTAAATTGGATCTTATAAATTAAAATTCTTGTTTTCTAGCCTTCTATTTCTGTAGATATCAATTGTGTAGTTGATGGCATACCTTTTATAAATTCTTCCACAAACTATCATTATTCATTGGATGTGTGGTCATGACAACAATGAGTTGTATACTTAATGGTTTGGCTTCATATTACTTCATTTAATTGAATATACAAGTGGTGAACTTAAGCATGGATAGGGAGTTATTACTTGCATTGTTCCTAAGATGACACTATTAAGTATGGTGTACCCTATGAATTTTTCACTTTACACTCTTTATGCTTGCACACTTTTATATGTGGGTGTAGGGAGTATTTATGATACATTGACCATATATGATCTTCTTATGGATGACAATATACTCCTTCCTTTCACCCTTTCTTGTGACAAATCATTTGTGTTAGTATCTTTTCATTTTGAGATCCTTTTTATCTTAGGAGCATGGACAAGGCCTAACCACCTAATGTCTAATACTTTTTGACAAGGTCCCTTTTGCCTTTGTACCCTTTATCATGATCCTTGCTCATAGGTTTGGCCTTATTTGGGTTCCTATATTGCGGAAACTTCCAAGTTACTTGTTTAATCACTGGGCTTCAACCCCTTTATTTGGTAATGGTTGGGAATTACACATTTCCTTAGAATTCTTAGGTATGTGTTATATTATTTGAGTGACTAACCCCATGTGATGTACGTTGATATGGGAGAAAGGAAGGGAAACTTGGACCTCTTTGTTTGGGGGTTCTAGGGCATAGGACCCAACAAAAATTTATTGGTATGTTTAAGCCCTATTTTTTGGTGTTTTTTTATCCCATTGTTTTCTAATTTTCATTAAGGAATTAAGGTTTAATCTAATCTGCAACATTGGACTAAGGATTTTGGATGTTATAAAATCCTATATATTGTATTGTAAATGATGAAGAAACATAGAGGTAATACTCTAAACATTTTGTTGGTTTTCCTGGTTATGGGTTTCTAGAGTAAATCTCTAAGTATTATGTGTAATTGTTAGTTTTTACTTTTTTATTCATAAAGAATATGTGTATGCATTGCTTACTTGAAATGTTTAAAACTTACAATAACACTTCCTCTATTGTGTGTCTCCCATACTATGTAAACTTCTTTGCGTTGTGGGCTCATAAATAGCACCACAATGCTTTTTAGCTATACAAAGACAACAAAAAAATGTCATCTCATAAGTCATTTCGGTTTCCGAAGAAATGGCATAAGAAAGCTAAATTATTAGATTTATATAATAAGGCATTGATCAAAATACTTAAATCCAAATAAATGAGGATATATGGATCAATTTACTTTAATTTTGCGGTTATTAACTACCTCTCTTGTTTGCATGAGGATATGCAAAATGTCTAGTGTAAGGGAAACGTTGGGCCCCTGTTCTTACATGATTTCAAAGGTCATTTTCCCTTTATTCCTCATTCATCATTACCTTCATTACCATATATTTGTCCATTCTCATCCCCTGCAAACTTCATAAGACATATGAGCATTAATATGGCTAATTTTCATCATTTGATGGTTACTCATTGTTGGAAATACTGAGAGGGGGGTGAATCAATATTTCTTTTCAATTGTTACATTTACTAGTTAGATCACTTATATTTAGAACACAAAATGAACAATAAGAATAAATGCTTTTATTAATTTATTTTTCACAATAAATCAAGTGCAATGAATATAGGGCTCCAACCCTAGATGAAGACACCAATCTTCAGTCTCCCAGGCTCCAGCCTATTGCCAAGCACCAACTTGGACTTTTGTGAGGCTCTGACCTCTAGGGCACCTACCCTATCTTCCCAAGGCACTAACCTTGCGTTTAGAGGCTCTAACCCCTAGGGCACCAACTGTTCTCTGGTACAGACTCCGACCTAGTTTCTTGAGGACACCGATCCTCTAGGGCTCCAACCCTATCCTCCAAGGCACCAACCTTGTCTTTTCGAGGCTCCAACCCTCAGCGTCACTTCGCCAAGATATGTTTAGTTGTACTTCATGGCTCCCAAGGTCATCTTCACCAAGCCTTGTCAATCTTCAGCGATGCCTTAACTTTAGTCTCCATGCAACGTCATCAATGATAACCTTGTTCTTCACATGAAGGTGTCACCATTGCTTTTCATGCTACCCAAACAAAACTTCTTCAGGGTCACCTCATGACAGCTTCAATGTATCATCATCTCCAAGGGTGCCTTCAAGATCAGCTAAACCTTCGTAGCAAGATGTCTTCAATAGGCCAAGGTTTTATGTTTAAGAATATTCAATATGCTCCAAAGAGATGCTCCTTTAAGAGTATTTCAATCTTGTTTAAACCCAAGGTCTACTCCACTACAGTTCCTCAACCAGGCTCTTCAAATTTGACCACAAGATTGGCCAAGCATCTTCTCTTAAGATCACTCCATAGGGCTTTCAATCAAGTACCTACAATAGACTGCCCCAAGAACCTCTCTTGCACAAAACCAAATGTGCTTTCAAATCCACACTCAGGTCACCAGTCCACAAAGAGATTACGGTGGGTTTTCAATGTTACCAGAGATGCTCCAAATATGCTTCAAGAAGCCTTCAATTCCGCTTCAATAAATGTTCAACAAAGTTGTTTAAAAACCTGTTTCATCTTTGACCAAAGGAATGTTCCCAAATATCTGTATTGCTCCACAAAATGGGTTTGATCCTCCACAAGTTCAGGTCTGGATCTGGAATCACAAAAAACTGTCCACTGTAGATAAGTGGCAGTCTACACACCACAGATCTGAGTCTCTTGTAGAATATCCTGAGCCTTCCACAGACACTTGAGCTTTGATATACTAATCCAAGGTCTTACAAGTCTGTTGTTCATACCTTCTTCAGGTTCAAGCTTCACAATGACATTGCGCACAGGGAACTGTCTGAAGTGTAGTCCTCTTGCCACAGAGTTGAGGTGATGACAGTTTAGTAAAATTGAGTTGTAATAAGAGACTTGTGCTATTGTAATACTGTGATTCTCTTTCCAATCTGAGCCCTCACAGATATTCTTACCACACTTATCACAGGTCCAAGGTAGGATGTCTGAGTTGTGATGACACCACAGGTCTCTGAACTGTTACAAGGTTCTGGTTCGACTATTCCACAGCTTGAAATGTTGGACTGTTCACAAGGTTTGAGGTGATGTAATATGGTCTGAGCTCCAAAACAATTCTCCATAGGCAGGCAGTCCGAAGTATGTAGCTTGAATGATCACCCAACAAAAACGAGTTGCAGATCAACAAGTCTGAGTCCTGAAAAGGAGGTTTGAGTTCTACACCCACAGGAAATTGTTCTCACACCTGTCCATTGCTATAATGGAGAAAGCCCAATCACAGAGAGTATTTGCCCAAATTGTATTCAATAACGTCCTCCTCGGCCTTCTATGCTGCTTCTCTGAAATGATCACCGAAACTGATGATTAGAAATGAGGTCTATGGTTTCTATATATACACATTTCATTCATGAATTGAATGGTCACGTCATAAAGGTAGGCCGACTTGAATTTACACGTTCAGGTTGGCTTGCTGGCCAGAAATTATACCTTAACTTAAAAAATCAATAACTTTCCAACTGCTTGGAATTTCGGGACGTCTCATAGTTCGTTGGAAAGGAAAAGTTATGCTCCGTAAGATGGTGTAGGTCTCATGGAATAATTCTGCCTCTTAAGGTAGAAAAAAGTATTTTTTAATGTGACTGATATTTATGAGTGCATAAATATAAGATAACAACATTCTTTCATAGATGGGCTTCCTCTTCATGGATAATTCCTTCATTAATTGTCTTCACAATTCATGTCCGTGTCTTCATGTCATTATGTCTGTGCCCTCTTCATGTTCTTGGTTGCCTCAAATTCATGAATTCTTTTATAGGGGCCTTCCAAAATTGTTCCTTAGATGTTCTTCATTTGCAAGGTTAGTTGGGCATCATTTATGTGTGTAAGGCTTCATATGTATTTAGTATTTTTCATGCATGTAGCATATGAATGTAGAATCTCATATATGCATTTAGGGTATCTTTAACATCTCCAGCAAGTGTTTGACATAAATTCACAACATCTAAGGTTAGGGTTTCCTTTATCTTCAACTATATTAATTTCCCTGGGGTTAAGTTCATTAATGGTTTGACATCATATTGACTTAAGTGATTCTAGCGTTTGTCATCGTCAATGGCACATAGGATTAGCTTCAACAATGTTGGACATGACATCATATTGACATCAATGATAACATTATCCAATAATCTCCCCTTTTGTCATTGATGGCAATACTCTCCCCCTTTCAACATTCTCTACCCCTTTGACATCAATGGCAATTGGGGTGCCCAAGTACTCCCCCTATCAAGCTGCTTATTGACATGCTGCTTTATCATATTCTCTTCATCAATGATAGTTCTCCATGATATATATATTGCTCCCCCTATCAAGATGCCCCAAGAACCTCTCTTGCACGAAACCAAATGTGATTTCAAATCCACACCCAGGTCACACGTCCACAAAGAGATTACTGTGGGTTTTCGATGTTACGAGAGATGCTCTGAATATGCTTCAAGAAGCCTTTAATTCCGCTTCAATAAATGATCAACAAAGATGTTTAAAAACCCGTTTCTGCTTTTACCAAAGGAATGTCCCAAAGATCTGTATTTCTCCACAGGATGGGTATAATCCTCCACAAGTTCAGGTCCTAATCTGCAATCACAAAAAGCTGTCCACTGTAGATAAGTGGCAGTCTACACATCACATATATGAGTCTCTTGTAGACTATCTCAATCCTTCCGTAGACACCTGAGCTTTCATATACTAATCTGAGGTCTTACAAGTCTGTTGTTCATACCTTCTTCAGGTTAAATCTTCACAATGACATTGCCCACATGCAACTGTTCGAGGTGTAGTCCTCTTGCCATAGAGTTGAGGTGATGATTGTTTAGTAAAACCGAGCTGTAATAAGAGACTTGTCCTACTGTAATACTGTGATTCTCTTTCCAATCTAAGCCCTCACAGATATGCTTACCACACTTATCATAGATACAAGGTAGGATGTCCAAGTTGTGATGACACCATAGGTCTCTGAACTATTACAAGGTTCTGGTCTGACTGTTCCATAGCTTGAAATGTTGACTGTTCACAAGGTTTGAGGTTATGTAATATGGTCTGAGCTCCAAAACAAGTCTCCACAGGAAGGCAATCCGAAGTATGTAGCTTGAATGATCGATCACCCAACAAAAATGAGCTGTAGATCAACAAGTCTGAGTCCTGAAAAAGAGGTTTGAGTTCTACACCCACAGGAAATTGTTCTCACACCTGTCAATTGCTATAATGGAGGAAGCCCAATCACAAAGAGTATTTGCCCAAACTGTATTCTATAACATCCTCATCGGACTTCTCTGTTTCTTCTCAGAAATGATCACTGAAACTGATGATTAGAAATGAGGTCTGTGGTTTCTATATATACACATTTCGTTCATGAATTGAATGGTCACATCATAAAGGTAGGCCTACTTGAATTTACACGTTCAGGTTGGCTTGCTGGCTAGAAATTATACCTTAACTTAAAAAATCAATAACTTTCTGACCACTTGGAATTTCAAGACGTGTAATAGCCCATTGGAAAGGAAAAATTATGCTCTTTAAGATGGTGTAGGTCCCATGGAATAATTATGCCTCTAAGGTAGCAAAAAATATTTTTTAATATGACTGATATTTATGAGTGCATAAATATAGGACAACAACATTCTTTCATAGATGGGCTTCCTCTTCATGGATGATTCCTTCGTTAATTGTCTTCACAATTCATGTCCTTGTCTTCATGTCATTATTTCTGTGCCCTCTTGATGTTCTTGATTTCCTCAAATTCATGAATTCTTTTATAGGGGCCTTCCAAAATTGTTCCTTAAATGTTCTTCATTTGCAAGGTTAGTTGGGCATCATTTATGTGTGTAAGGATTCATATGAATTTAATATTTTTCATGCATGTAGCATATGAATCTAGAGTTTCATATATTCATTTAGGGTATCTTTAACATCTTTAGCAAGTGTTTGACATAAATGCACAACATCTAAGGTTAGGGTTTCCTTTATCTTCAACTATATTAATTGCCCTGGGGTTAACTTCATTAATGTCTTGACATCATATTAACTTAAGTGATTCTAGCGTTTGTCATCATCAATGACAGGTAGGGTTAGCTTCAACAATGCTGGACATGACATCATATTGACATCAATGACAACCTTATCCAACACTCATAATGGTTTTTGTCTTTTCCTAACCTCTAAAAATTTTCGTGTGCCTATAGAAAGTTCTTGTAACAAACATTTGGAGAGTCAATTTTGAAACATCATTTAAAATTTGATGAAGATCAATCTAGAAAATGTAAAACATGGATTTTGTGCAAAATATGGTTATTTAGGTGACTTTCAAGTAAAATCCTCAAAAATTGCAACATATGGGATGTTTGGTTAAGGTTTCCATGGGGATTTATTAAAATTGTTCATTGAAATATGCACTTCGTTGTTTGACCAACAAACCTTGTGTATGACTTTTGGAACATGGAATTTAAGAGGTTTGATGTCATTTGACCTTCTTATGATCTCCACATGATCTACATCTGATCTCCACATAATATTCATAAGATATTCACTTGATCTCCATTATCCTACATCTAAGTTAAGTTGGTTTTAGATCCACTTATTTAGGGACTGGTTCTATCTTGTTGTAATCTCTTTCCTTTTATGAAGGATGAGTTATATGTATAAATATGAGAGGATATAAGTCATTTGGAGGATGTTGGAACTAGAAGAAGGAACAGGACAACAATTTTCTCTTTTCAAATGCATGTGTATTGGGTTAAATTCAGTTATGTATACTCTTTACCAATGCTTCACCGAGTCAAGATGACCCCCTATGTAAGGGATGCATTACTCTTCTTCTCTTAGTTTTTTTTAATTATAGTTAATTTGATTTGTGTCTACTTATTGTTAATTGTAGCTTATTTTAGTGTGTTTTCAATTTCATTTACTTGCAGTTTGGTGTGGTGTGTCAACCTAGTGGAGGCTACTAATACAAAACTTCTAATAGAAGAAAGTTTTGTTCATATTCAATTAAAAAAATGAATAGTTTAAATATAAATTATATGATTAATTGATTTCGCGATTGTAACATGCCAATTATTTACATAGTAAGAGGATTTGAAAGCAATTAGAACCATGACTCTATTAAATTCTTTAAATTGGAAATGTTTTAGATTAGAACTCTGATTTCATGTCAAATTTCGATGGATTAAGTTAAAAACTAGACCTAGCATATAACACATTTTCACAAGTTTACCAACCTAGATTGATAATTTAAATGTAATGAAATTCTAGTACAGTTAATTTGACTGACATTTTTCACGCCATTCTCAAGTGTACATAGGATTTGGTTGTTCATTTAGGCATACACTTAATTTGTATAAGTAAATCATGATAAATAGGATACATGAATGTTAATCAATTTTGGGTGATTTAATATCCCCCATGTACCAGTCCATGTGTTAAATAGGGATTATCAACTAGAAATTCAAGCATGTTCAAGAATCCATTTAGTAAAGAAGATTGTTACTCCAAGAAATATCTCAAATCCAAGCAACAACTGGAAAGATCTCTACATCTTGGGGGGGAACAAATCTTAACCACCATTAGGAGCATACTTGCACTCCAAGAAGTAATAAAAGGGAAAAAAAAAGGTTCATTAAAAACATCTATAAGAAGATCCAAAGGAGACGAAAGGATCATGGACCGCATTTGATGGAGAGCAGACTTTAGAACCTAAAATCAAGGAATTTATACTATGCCTATCATTAGATCATTTCTACATTCAAGAAACTAATTAGAAAATATTAGAGGATCTACATGGCATGAAAAAGGAGGACATAGAAAGTAATGCCAATGAACACGCAAATAAAGGCCATCATGACTACATTGAACTTTGGTTCAAGATAAGTATCGGGTCGAAGCATTAGTCTCTTCAACATTTCTTGACATAAGCTCAATCAAAGTAGCTAGTATCTCATGTTCTGGTTGTATGAAATCACATATTTCAAACTTGAATACGAGCATATCTATTATCTTATTATGCATATGGCTTCATTGGAAATATTCATACACTTTAGAAAAAACTTTCTTTCTTCAAGTAGGGTAGGATATTGTAAAGAAATAAATAAAATAGTAAATAGAAAAATAAGTCTTCTTGTGAAAATCTAGTAATTTTGGTGCAATTAGACATGAATCATGCTTGAAAACTAGGCTTCCTGGCAAGCATGATTCACAATAAAGTTCTATAAGTTCATGCTGGTTTGAATATTTTATTATGGTTTTTCAAAATCCTTTTGGTTTTATCGTCAAGTTGGATAATGTGGAATTCCTTAAGGCCCACCTTCCAACAGATCTTGTCCCGTCGACTTTAACACCTTATCAAAGGACCAACATCAAAGATTTTTTTGAGTGCCTTGGAGTTTGCATACATAAATGACATATTGCCTCACTGACAACAAGGGAATATCTCAATGCCTCTTGATTGTCAGATCCAACAGGTGATTTCGATTCAACACATTTGTTTGTACTTGTTAGAATGCACTCTTGTACCTTGATTATCAGATCCTATAGGTGAATTCAATTCAAAACATAAGTTTGTACTTCTCAGAATGCACTCTTGTACCTTGACACTTATTTACACTATCGATGAGTTGTCTCGCATGAGTTAATGATTGACATTATTAGTTGGTACTCCATTTAATTCTTTCTATGTTCGAATTCAATTAAATGCATTCACATAGATTGACCTATACCAATAGGGGTTAAATTTGAAGATTATATGGCTTACGATATCAATTTTTCTCATTTTAAAGTTTCCTATAGTAGCATTTTTCGTATTTTGTTCGAATAAAGATTTCCCATTCAACATAGAATGATCATAGCCACCATGGTTCCTCTTCATTCATTGTCTTTTCCAATAAGTTAGCAAATTTAGATAATTTCTCATAGGAAACAACAACCTTCCTTGTTCTAAGAATTTCTAAGCCATGTTCTTGATCCTACCTCAGCATACAATACCAATCCAAGGCTTCATGGAGGTGAAACTTGATCATTTCAAATATTTCTCCAAAATAGTAGCACAAACATACAAGCCAAATCTATAATACTTCTACGCTCTAGCATGATGTAGCATTCAAGATTAAACAACAAGATGGGGGTAGTGATGAGTCACAAAATTACCATCATTTGATACCTTCATTTCCTTCCTTTTATCCATTCTTCATTTACCCTTAACCATGTGTTATCCCCTTTTATGTTTACATGCGAGATTTAGGCTCTAGATGTTTTTCATTGCATTTCTTAGTATTTGATTTGATTTTTGATTAACCTTAGAAAGAATTAGTATATTATGTATTTGATTTTGAGGCGATAACTCATGTTTGGACAAGTTGTTATAGGGTTTTTATTTACACGCTACAAAATCATATCCGCCATAGATCACGATTTTTGCACAACACTTGCCATAGATTGAAGTCATTTTGTTGGCTACTACAACTACAAGGTTCTCATACAATTGTTGTGAAATCAAACATGTAGCAGGAGGAGATTCAAGTGCATTACAAACAAATTGTTACAACAAGATGGACTGTCAATCATACAACTACTCAGAGATAATGAAATATGTATTTTATAAATTTAAAGGAATATTTCTATGTGCTAAAGTGTTCATATCCACTTTTATTATGGATTTAAAGCTCCTCCATATATATACTATGGGCCAACAGAGTTTAATACAAATAATAATAATTTTTGAGCATATTTTGAGCATGTTATTCTAGCCCCCATGACTAATTTCGAATTTGACAAGTAGGGACATCCCAAAATATGTAAGTAGTTAGAAAGAATCTTGGAACTATTCTAGTTCTTGTAACTGTTTGAGAATATTTTATCAAGTGGATCTATATTTACATATTTGTTGTAACCATTTGAGGATATTATCTAGTGGATATATATTTAGCAAATTGTTGTAACCACTTGAGAATCTCTTAACCTCAAGTGAGTTTTTAGTTTCAAGCAAGTTTGTGTATAAAAGAGAGTGTCATATCCATTTCAAGGGGGGGACTCTTAAAGAAATTGTCCAACATATGATGGAATAAAATCAAGCTTTATTCATATTTCATTCTCTAGTTTTAGATGTAGAATGCTTTGATTTAGTATTATGGAATAGCTTGTTACTTTGTTCTTAAGAGAAATGAGCTCATTCCAAATAGGTCATGGTAGCATTTTGTTCCATTGTATATTCTCTTTTCATTTTATGTAATCTTATTTATTTTATATTATTTCTTTTACCTATGTGTTGTTCATGAACGAATTATCATAGAATAGTTGTTTCTTTTGAAGACAAGTTGATTGATAATATAAGCAAAGGACCAAGAGTGACATTCGCTACCTCTCTTGGTGGAAAATGCCTTAACTCTCTCACAAATTCTCACTTAATGTTGCATCAAAAGAATCATAGTTTCCTATTTTCCTATATTAATTTACTTTTGATTTCATGCAAGAGTGTCTCCTTTATGCAAGCGTGTTTTGTTGCTACAAAATTTGTGTGTTAAAACATGGCCACTTAGCTTACTGACCAGTGAAACAAAGTTGAGCATTCAAAGTAGGAAACTTGAACATGTGAGGTGCTACTTAGCTATGCTTTAGGCTGATATCCTAAGATCATATTCCACCTAGACTTTGTACTATTATAGTATTTTCTTTTTGCAGCATAGGTCATTTAGAAATTTGGTGAGGATTCTCTTTCTTGTGTATACTGCATAGAGTGCCTTGCAAGCTTATTGACCCTGGTTTGGAAAAATAAAATGCACAGTGTATCTCAAATTTCAATTGAAATACAAAGTATATAAATACACCATCATTTTTAGCATCATTGTTGGGGAGGCATTTGAAAAGAATAGGGATTCTTTCCCTTGTAATTTAGAGAAGATACTAGGAGTAGAAGTGAACAAAGGGAATGTCGACTACCCCTTTCAATAACATACATCCTCGATATCCTACATTAGGTCATATAGATGCATGAATTAAGTTAAAACATACTCCTATTTTGTGGTACAATAAGATCCACCTTTAGTTCTAATATTTTTGCAGGAAGCTTGGAACAAGAAATAAGTATTAGTGAATGAGGATTCCACTAGATGAGGAGTCAAGGATGGGTTACTTTATGAATGTATGTTTTATGAAAATCGTTAAGCCTTCTATTTTGCATGTATTGAAGAATATTTGAAATCCTCTAGATTCTTTGGAACATAGAGTGGAAAAATCTCATTAACAATGAGAAACTCCATGGACTCTTTAGAGTTTCTATGGTGATTATATCATGTTCTTGCTATGTCAATTAATACTCTGGATGATGAGGCACTCTGTGGATTCTCTAGGGTTCCCACTATGGTTATGTCAGGATTTCATCATCCCAAACCACACTTGAACCATAAGTTATAGCTTCCTCTTTCATATGATAACTAGAAATCAACTTTTGAGCCCCAATTCATCTTCTGCGACGTATGGGTATAGCCTAATTGTGTTTTCATTCTACTAAAGAATCCCCTAGCGTTATATCACTTTGCCAAAATTTGAGAGGGAATTAGGTTGTTACAAAATCCTTCACATTTATTTGTTTCTCTCCCTTATCATCCATTAATCCATGACCATTTCCTTCATTTTTATGTCCTCCATAAACCATTCACTACATCTACTATACACCTAGTCTCTTTGGTATTGAAAAAAACAATGGAGCAAAATGTAATATCTCTAACCCGGAATATTCCTCAAACCCCAGCAAAATCTCAACTAGGAAAACGCACAAGTGGTATAGTAGCCGAGAAAATCACAGAAATATAATAGTAGTGCAGCAACAATAATGAACATATGAAATATTAACAGATACACACGAAATGCAGCGAGAAATGCTAAGCCATTTTATTATACTGAGTAAAGGAATGAGTACAGAGGTGATCAGAAGGACGACACCTCCACTTGCACAAGGCAAGTGAAGAAATTCACTCAGAATAACAAAGGAATGGCCTCACACTGTTCTGCGTCCCAGCTGTTGGAAAACTATCGTGCTGTTGCTGCTGCTGGAAATCGAATGAGGATTTGGGGCTGCTCCCCTCAGAAAACGCTGAAACTCTGGAATCAGACTCTACTCAAAAAACCCATAAAGCTTTTCTGAAATGGCTGACCCTCGAAAATCACCTCCTTGGGGTTCTGCGCAATTCCTAAAAGGCGCTGATGAAATTGCTGTTGAAACTTTGATGAAACTACTGCTGGAATGCCAATGGAAATGCCTGAAACATTGCCTGAAATCTCTGCCAAAAATCTTCCAATGAGACAAGAGTTGGACCCCTGCTCAATCTCCCAACATAAATCCACCTGCAAAACCCTAATCCAGCACTACTACCAAAAAGAACTGCGTCCCTCTCCCAGGGCTGTGCAGTCCTCCAAAACGCTGCTAAAACCATTGCAGGAATGTTGATAAAACTACTTCTGAAATGCCAAAGGAAATACCTTGCCCGAGCAGGCACTCGAAAGCCCCCAGGGCTAAGGGTGAAATCTCTGAATGGAGACACTCAATGCACTAAACAGTGTTGCAGACTAGCTAAACAGCCAACATGCTCTAAGTTGAAATGACTATCACAAATGCTCATAACTAGAATGATCAAAATGAGGGGGCTCCTCTCTCCTTTATAGCCTTTGCCTCTCTCAATCCCAAGGCTCACCTCCTCCTGCGTGATTCCTCTCTTACCACGTGTTTCTTCCCTCCTGCGCAGTCCCTCCATGTGTCTGCGTGGGCTCCATTTCTGCGTCTCCCTTTGGCCCCCTTGGCTCCCCTTTAAGTCACAACGTTGTGCTACTAGGAAGTGACTTTATTCTAAAAGTGAGTTATGTCCCCCGTCCTTGCTTTTTTTATTTACAAATAACTATAGAAGGCAAAAATTGAACAAAATCGAATATTCCAATTAGCCATGGCTAATTAGGAATACTACACAAAAATCATTTTCGAGGTGGCATGGTTTCATATAAATATAAAGAGGATCTTCAGAAATCGACAAACTTTGATGGTTTCTAAGCAGATGAAATTGACTCCATGGCGTAGAGCTCAAGCAGAAAATTCGAACACAATTTGAACATAATCAAATAGAATATATATGCAAAATTTATTAGAATATGAATTTTTTTCCAAACAATGAAAAAAGATTTGCAAGACTACCACGTGGTAGCACCGAGGCGCCACATGGCACTTAAAATGATGATTTGGTAGATCCATGCATTACCACATGGTATGTTAGGTCCCTATACTACTAGTGTAACCCCTTATTGTTATTATTGCAACCCCTTTATTGTATTATTGTGCCCATATAGTCCCCATGTTGTTATTATTACGCCCCATAGAAGCCCACTACTGTTATTGTTGTGCCCCTACAATATTATTGTTATGTAGGCTTTGCTTGTATTGGGACCCCTTAGACTCCTATATATAAAAAGGAGGTCTTTCCATTTGTATGATCTAAGAATTGTTCATTTGTGTAATATAAAGGAGGTTTCCCCCTCGAAGAGGTTGATTTTTAAGTCGTTGATCTATTTTTTCTATCTTTTTGTGCGCTGGTTTCATAACATTTGGTATCAGAGCTTTAAATTATAGGGTTTCGCTGCTCTAAACAAGTCATCATGGAATTTTCGCTATAACTTTTTCTCTACGAAGTTTCAAAATCTAAAACAAAACCCAATTTGAGCCACAATCGTTCTTAACCTCAAGTCCAAATTTTAGATCTTGTCTCGCTATATTTTCGGAGATATGATCTGAGGAAGTTAGGGTTTTTGCAAGCTCCAAAATTCCATATCAAACAGGTCATCGTGGAATTTTCGCTATAATTTGCTTTCTACGAAGGTTTAGACTCTAAAATTCAAACCCATATGAGCCAAAATCTTGGTGAAGCTTGGTCCCAAATTTCAGATCTTGTGTCGCTATACTTTCAGATATACGGTCCAAGAAATTTACGGTTTATGTAGGCTCCCGAATTACATCTCAAATAGGTGACCTTGGGAAAATTGTCATAACTTTCTCTCTAAGCATCAGATTGAAATTTCATAAGAAGTTACAGAAAGAGGACTGAATGTGATTGTCTGTGTATTGTTTTCAGGTCGGAAGGTCGAAACAATGACATGTGGCACTTTGTACAAGTTTGCTCTATGGAAAACGTATATAATCAGGTCATCTTAGGAGATGGGGCATAACGCTTTCTTGGAGAATCCAATTTCGATAAGATTGGTGGCATTGGAAAGAGGATGCAGAGGGATACTTCAGGTCACCATTTCAGACCTTGGAGATCTGAAATTTCATAGATACAATAGATTCAAGATCAAGCTACTAAAAGAAAGAAAAAGAATGACTTCAATCAAGAAAATAGAAACACCTAGTAAGCAAAATTGGATGGATGATTTGAAGAATGCGATCGAAGCTAAGATAAATAGTTTTATATGTTCCATGGAAGCTAATATAAATGGTACAAAAGTAGATTTGAGGAAAGGCATGAAAGGTTTGAAGAAAGACATGGAAGGTTTGAAGGAAGGTGGGACAAAGATGCTACAAAAAAGGCCTCCTAATGACGAAAAGGTGGTAGAGGAAACTCATGATGAGAAAAAAAAAAATATTAATCATGATTTCATAGAATCTAACATTGGATTAAAGACCCACCATATTCCAAAGATTGATATGAGGAAGTTTGATGGCAAGGATCCCATAACATGGATACTATAGATGGAGAAATATTTTGATCTACATGATGTGCAACTGTTACAAAAGCTATATTGCATTTTTATATTTAGAACCGAATCAATTTTTATGGTATAAACAGATTTTTTCTTGTAAGCCACTTGTCACCTGGTCATTTTTCATGGAGGAAATCATAGCACATTATGAGGATACAAAGAGAAACACCTTCTTTAGCCAATTGATAAATCTCAAACAAAATGGTTCAATGGCAGAGCACATTGAGGACTTCCAAAAATTGAATATAATGGTAAATGATATGCCAAAGAAGTAGAGGTTTGATGTCTTCATATGGACTTTAAAGGATAACATTCAACATGAGGTTTGTCTTTGGGAACCTGATTCATTGGAGAAGGCATTTAGGTTGGCAAGAAAAATTGAAAGAAAAATTACGGCAATAAGAAATCCTACCACTCACAATTATAAAGATGGAAGTGTTGTTGCTCCTAGCCTTCCACAACTTACAAGGTTGACAACACAACAATTGGAAGAAAAAGGAGAAATTGATCTTTGTTACAATTGTGATAGCAAATACACTGAAGGTCATACGTGTGCTAAGAAGAAATTATTTTACATTGATCGTGAAGAGGAGGAAGTAAAGGATCAAGAAACGTCAAAAGAAGGGGATATACACTAGGAACCAACCCAGATAAAGAAGAAATGAATCTGATCATATCTTGTAATGCATTGGCAGGAATTACCACTCCTCAAACTCTCAATGTAGAAGGACATATCAAGAAGAAAAATGATAACCTCACTTTCACGCAGAATCGAATGAAACAACAAGCAGATCAACATCACAGTGAAAAAAGTTTTGACATAGGCAACTGGGTATTTTTATGACTATAACCATAAAAACAAATGTCCCACAAGCAAGCTAAGAAGGATAATAAATTATCACTAAAGTATTATGGTCTGTAAAAGGTGTTACAAAAGATTGGTACTATGGCATACAAATTGGAGCTTCCTGCATTTTCATTAGTGAACCTAGTTTTCCATGTTTCATGCTTAAAGAAGGTTATAGGTGAGAAGATCCCAATTCAAACATTATTGTCAGAACTTGATGAGGAAGGAAAAATATTATTGGAATCGAAAGCAGTGACAAAAACAAGAAATCGACAGCTATAGAATCGATCAATTTTAAAGTATCTCATGAAGTGGAAGAACTTACCCGCCAAAGGTTCCACATGGGAGGATGAGAATTTTATACAAAAGCATCTAGAACTACTCAAGCATTGAGGAAAACACTTTTTAAAGGAGGGGCATGTTAGGTCCCTATACTACAAGTGTAACCCCTTATTTTTATTAGGGCAACCCCCTTATTGTATTATTGTGCCCATATAGTCCCCGTGTTGTTGTTGTGCCCCTACAATATTATTGTTATGTATGCTCTGATTGCAATGGGACCCCTTAGACTCCTATAAATAGAAAGGAGGTCTTGTCATTTGTTTGATCTAAGAATTGTTCATTTGTGTAATGTGAAGGAGGTTGCCCCCTTGAAGAGGATAATTTTAAATTCATTGATCTATATTTTCTATCTTTTTATGGGTTGGTTTCATAACATGGTAGTGACATTGCATTGTATGGAGTTGAGGTGGCAAGTTTGTACAGGGGACACGTACCATAGAAAATGGGTGACACATGGCGATTGAGGTGGTGCTAACACAGAAGCATGACTGTGCAGATGATGTGGTATCATGATCTGGCATGGGTATGTGGATCAATCATCAATTTCCACATGAAAGGCCTATATTGTTCAATGTTCTCAAACTCTAGGATTCATGCACTATTGCAGCTATATCCATTATGGTATATCATTTAGTTTATACCATAAAAAGGGGCTCGACAGGGTTTGAACCCGCGACCCCTATGAAAATATATCTAACTGTTTAGCCAATATACCAGTAGATTCACTGGTTAAAAAGCCATTTTTTTAAACCATAAATATTCCAACACGTGGGTATAAGATTTGCACACAAATCGAGGTACGAAAAAATAGTGGCATATTTTACGAGGTAAAAGGGGGTCCAAAGTGACCTTGAAAAACAAAGTCATGTTTATACTCAATATTCGCAGAAGTTTGCAAGGTGTTCATTTGTGAGGTCTGTTTTGTCATTTATAAATTTTTTTTGTATGAGTCTACATAGATTTGTGTGCTAGATGGGGTTTTGGGTGCTAAAGAAAAATATAGTCAAGTTTATACTCATATTTCTCAAAATTTTAAGTGGAATTCATTAGTGACCTTTGCTTCTGCATTAAATTAGTAGAATTTGAGAAGGCTTTCCAAGAAGTGGTGTTTACGCATGGGAATTGATATGGTGAAGTGTTTTTGGTCTTTTTTAGAAGTATGGCATGTTTATAGTCCAAAGTTTCAGTTTGTTTAAATGGTGTTGATAATGATGGGAACATATGCATCATGATGGTGTAAATGAAGGGAGTATTCAAGTATTATTATTAGTGGACTATGAAGTTTGGATATATTTTATGTTAAACCTTGAAGTTGAAGTAGACTCTCCATTGGAAGAAAACCTGAAGTTATAACTTAGTAATGTTTGGGAATTGAAAACATCATACCTTATAACTTGTTTTTCAGTGTGTTTAGTATATTATTTAAAATCCATATAAAAACTTGTGTGTAATGGAGATAACCATATGGATATACTTCAATTTCACTTTGGAATCACTCCTATTAGACATCAGATGAAACTTTATTAGTGCAAAGTAGTCTAGCCTGGCCACTACTCCCTAACATGCAACAATGATTTGTTTTTTAATGAATGCTTTAAGATATATGTTTCCAGTGATTTTAATGTTTATAGTTGTTTTCCTCGATAATATCACCTTTCGTTGGAGGTAAAATGCTAGGTTTTTTTGTAGATCAACAAAGGTTCGTGAAGGTTAATCCATGAACAAATGATTTTCGAGGACAAAATTTCATGAAATAGGGCATGTCACCAACCTTGAAAATAAGTATTCTATCATGTAATGTTGATTCCTTGAACAAACCATGTTTGAAGGTCAAGTCCCTATGGATGTGCTGCAGAATTGTTCTAGCTATTAGCTTACAAAGATATTGAATAAAGTTTCAAATTAAAAGATTACAAGGAAAAGAGATAATTGATTAAAGACTAGTGTTGCAAAGTTGAGCCCCATTTCTACATCAGTGGATCCATTGACGCATAAATCAATTTAAAGAAAATCAGAAGTACCATGGTATGCCCATACATCTTCCTAATTCAAATTACTACTAAATTTCATGAAGTTTTCTTTGCCTATGTGGTTATGTTGAAAGCCTTAGAATATCATTCATTTAACCATTGTTATCATGCCACAAATTTAGCCTACTTCTTTCACCCATAAGGCCTCCATAACTTCTTGCTCAACCCACTCATAACCCACCCAATAAAGTGACTTGGTTCACTTACAATGCTACGCCACCCTTCTAGTTTCATTAGTTTTTTAGTAAAGAGAACTTGTTGCACCTATTGGAGACATTCCCATCTCCCAACTTCTATCCGTGTACCTTCAACTTATGTCCTTTAGCCAAGATCCATGGGCGCAAACAACAATATAACTATTCTTAACAAGAATAAATATCGTCTCACAGGTTCTATCAACTGCTAAACCATGGAACACCCATCATGACAGTCTAATAGAAACAAACCATGGTGCAAATGTTAATTTTTCCTATAGGTAATGGAAATTATTTTGTCTCACCCCTTTTGTTAGTCTGTGTGAAACCATGATGCCCAAAACCCTACCAAAACTTCAAAACCCAATAAATTTTGATCCCTTGGGGATTTTTTCAAGCTTTCATATATTGGTGGAAAGGTCTTTTCGATATCTATTCAATTATTCCATTTGCAAGAGAATATAAGAAAATATTTTGTAGATAAAATTGCTTCAAATAGATGATTCACCCTTGACCGTCTTTGACATCAATGATAATACTTTGCTAACAATATCCCTCTTTGGAATTGATGGAAAAGTCATTAAAACATTACAAAACCATTAAAGTATTGCAAAAGCATTAAAACATTGCTACCAATCATGGAAGATTCATTGATGGAAAATGGAAATAGTACTTGAACATTGCAACACCACTCTCTTTCTAGTTTCTTATTTGTTTATTCTCCCCCTTTATTTATGAGAAGTACCTCTCCCTCTATTAAGAAGCATATTATATAAAAAAATTCCCATTCAATGTTTTCCTCAATATCCCCCTGTGACATCAATTGAAAAGGATCCCCCCTACAATTAATCTCACCCTTTGATTAATTAGTTCTTATGAACCTGCCATATCCCCCTGTGTTGATCTCTATTGTTCAGCTATACTTGTTCCAATATAGAAATTTTCCATCCTTCCCTGTGGAGAATATTTAGTTGAGAGAGGAGAGGGAAATTGCTCCCAATATCTACTTTACATACTCAAAAGGTTCTCATGCTAGGGGTTTGGTGAAGGTACCAATGACCTGCTTCTTTTTGGTAACATATGCTAGTATCACAACCTAATTCACAAACTGCTCTCTAAGAAAGTGGTACTTTAGATGAATATGTTTAGTCTTTGAGTGTAGAACAAGATGTTTGGATATTCTAATGGCACTTTTGTTATAAAAAATAAGGGAATAAGGTATGCATATATTACGTTCATATCTTCTAAGGTTTGCTTCATCCACAAAATCTTAGTATAGTTAGAGGTTGTTGTAATGTTCTTTGCCTCAAAAGTAGTGAGAGAGATTGATATTTTCTTCTTGCACAACCATGCCACTATGCATTCTCCAAGAAATAAAGCACCTTCACTGGTGATTTTTTGATCATCTACATCTTTTGTCCACTCTACATCTATATATGTTGTTAATAAGAAGTTTTTACCTATGGGATACCATAATCCATAGTGGCTCTCAAATACCTGAGAATTATTTTTGCTCCTAGGAGATGACTTTGTTTGGGGGTTGATTGAAATATTCTAAAAACACAAACATATTGCATAATATTTGACCTCAAAGTTGTTAAATATAAGAGGCTACCAATAAGTGACCTATACAATGTTTGATATACTTCAGGTGACTCATTATCTTTGATGAGTTTGAATCTAGTGACCTTTAGAGTACTAACTAGTGAGAATTATTCCATGCCTAATTTCTTCAGCATTTCTTTGAGGTACCTGCCTTGGTAGATGAATATTGCATTTATTGATTATGTAATCTATAAACTAGGGAAATATGAAAGTTATCCAATTATGTACATTTCAAATTCAACCTCTGTATTAGCTAAAAAATTTTGATCGAGTTCATCTACATCACTACCAAAAGTTATATCATCAACATAAACAACCACAATCAATAGTATTTCATTTTTAGATTTGATATATAAGTTATTGTATGTTTCTCCTATTTTAAATTGGTAATGTAGAAAGTTTTTATCTAGCGAGGAATACCATACCATGGGGTCTTATTTAAGACCATACAATGCCTTTTTCACGCTGCATACATAATACAAATTATCTAACAGTTGAAAACCTTTAAATTTTTCAATGCAAACCTCTTCGTGTAGTTCATCATTCAAGAAGGATGATTTTACACCCATCTAGTATATATTGAACTTTTTGTGACTAGAAAATAATAAAAAAATCAGATAGCTTCCAATCTAGCTACAAGAGCATTGGTTTCATCGAAATCTAATCTTTCAACTTGAGCATAACATTTTCATACTAAATTTTCCTTGTTTCTCACAACTTTTCCATCCTCATTCAACCTATTCATGAAGACACATTTTGTGCCAATGACATTCATGTTTGTCGATCTTCGAACCAATTCCCAAACCTGATTCTTCTCGATTTGATCTAGCTCTTCATTCATGGCCTTTATTCAATTATCATCTTGGTTGGCCTGAGAATTTTTTTTTGGTTCAATCGTGGACAATATAACTATATGTGCTTCAATAGGGGGATTCATCACTATTCTTCTAGTTTGAACTCCTATATCCAAATCACCTGCAATATGATTAGCATGATGATTCTTTTATCTTGAGGAATATTATAGTTTGGGACATTTTCCATCTTCATTGGATTATTCTTCAAGCTGTTCATCATCATCTTTAGGGCTGAATTGTTCATTTGAGTTGATATCTAATGGTTTCTTATGTTTAAGTGGAGTATACTCATCCACTTTGACATTAATGTTGAAAATGGCACCAAGAAAGATTCTAATTTAATTTTACCTTGAATTAAATTAGAATAAAATTGTAATTCCACATCTCATGGCAACTTGTACGAGTTAACTAAGTTAAATAAACTTAGTTGGTTTAGTTAAATTGAGTTGAGGGTATAACTTGAGTCATGTAGAGTGTCTCCTACATTATAGGAGCCCTGATTGAGTTTATTTTGAGTTGTAATTAATTAACTCAATCTATCCGAGTTAAATTCAGTTTAACTAGTTCTAACTAACGGAGGAACTAGTGAGAGGTGAAAGAGTGGAACATAGACTTGAACCACATCTAGTGATCAATCAGATAACTGATGATTCACTCATAAATAACTCATGCATGTTGGTGCTGAGAAAGACCCAGTTGAGATTGGAGTTTAAGGGAAATGTACTATCAGTTGTATAATCATCCAAAATGTATAGGTGGTGCATACAGTCAGAGGAAGCCCTTAGATGAATTGCGTATTTGTGGTTGGTAATTTACCTAATTAATAGGGTCTAATTAGCCAAGGAAATAATTCAAGGAAATAGGGATCCTGGCAGGCATAAAATTGGTTAAGTATTGGCCGAGGCATATCTAGAAAGCAATGAGACAGATAGAGATAGTGCAGAGGTTTCTCGGGCTTGAGAAAAGCATTGTAATATTATCATATTTTATGACTAATGAAATATACAAATAGCGGGGTTTTTAGATGTGACTTTCCCTAGGAAATCATTATGTAATGTGTGATTGAAATTATTTCTCTTGTATGCTTTGTGATTTCGCAAGCGTAATTAGTTTATGGAAATTGGTAGAGTAGATTCAAGTCTATTGTTTTAGCATATTTCAATTAATAGTTTAAATAGATGTGGATTTTCTACATGGTACCAGAGAAGGAATCACTACAGAAGACAATAATACAAGTTTGTTTTGTGCAGGTGAATAGAATTTGTAGATCCATTCTTTAGGACTAGAAACAAGATCAGGATGTCATTCTCTGGATTGAGACTTGAGTATGCCCTTGAGGGAAAATTGAATTACATAGATTGGAAGGAAAAAATGGAAGCAATATTGGAAGACAACGAGATGAAAGAGTTCATAGAAAGTGATATTCCTAAGCCTGCACCAATTGATGCTCAAGATTTGGTGACCTAGAAGAAAAATGTAGCAAAGGCAAGAATGATTCTATTGGAAGGTGTTCGAGATCATATTGTATCGAACCTTCATGGAAAGGAAACTCTATATGTAACGTGGATGCTATTAAAAAATTTGTTTTAAAACAAAAGTGACCACAGGAAGCTGGCCTTGAAGGACAAGCTCGAGAAAATCAAGATGGAGAAGGGTGACACAATACCAAAGTATTTGACCAAGTTCACCCAATGTCAGGATGAGCTTGGAAGTGTCGGTGTTACAGTTGCCGAGAATGATTTTGTGAGCCTACAACTTCTAGGCCTTCCCAAGAGATAGCACAACTACCATGATTCGGTAAATGGGAAGGATAGGCTACTAGAGTGCGTGCGTTTGTGGTCTGACTTGGTACAAGAAGAGATTCAACGATACACCAGAGATGGATCCTCATCAAAGAATGACGATGAGGATAAATATTCCTTTGCTGGAAAGGAAAAGAAAGGGAAAGGACAGTCATCCAATTCCAAATCATATTCTGGTCAGGCTGGAAAGGACTTGTCAAATATTACATGTTTTCATTGTCACGAGCTGGGACATTATGCCACAAAGTGTTTGCATAAGAAGGTCGTCAAGAAGCCCTTAGGAGGAGTGGTAGGTGAAGATTTTTCTTCACAATTCAAGTTGGATTTCACCCTCATCACATGCATGGTTTCATCGGTGATGGGTTCCTGTGTGGTACATGGATAGTGGAGCGTCATTCCATATGACTGGAAACAAAGAGTTATTCAATGACTTGGAGGAGAACGACCTGCAGATGCACATCGAGATGGGAGATGATGGGAGGTATAGTGTGACCGATATCAATATTGTTACCTTTCAGAGAGAGTCTGTTTCTCCTCTCACATTGAAAGATGTCATGTAGGTTCCAAGTATGAAGAAGAATTTAGTTTCAATTGCTATGTTGGAAGATTGCAACTACAATGTGATATTTATAAAAGGTAAGATGTTCCTTTGTTACATAGCCATGAGACGGGTGAAAAAAGATCAGGGTTTAGGTAAAGAACCTCTACAAATTAGATGTAGAGGAATGTGCTTCTTTGAGCATGAAAGTAGAGAAGGTGCAGAGCTAAAACATCAGTTAGTTATGGCATAGAATATTGGGCCATCTACACCATGGAGCTTTGAAGATCATGCAACATATTTCTACAGGACTTCCCATGGGTGCACTTGAGCAACATGATACATGGAAAAGGTGTACATTGGGGAAGTACACCAAATCCACCTTTCATTATAAGGACAACTGAACATAAGTGATCCTTGAAAGAGTTCACTCAGATGTGTGTGGACCGTTCTCGACAACCTCCATAGCCAAGCACAGGTATTATGTGATTTTTGTAGATGATTTCTCACACGTGTTGGATATTCTTCATGCATAAGAAAGAGAAGAAGCTCAAAAAATTTTGTGAGTTCAAAGAACTTGTTGAGAAATAAAAAGGCGGGAAAGTGAAGGCTCTTAGAAGCGACAACAGTGAATAATATGTGTCAAATGGATTCAAGAAATTTTGTACATCAGAAGGCATTCGATAGTAATTGATAACACCTCATACCCCACATGAGAATGGGGTTGCAGAAAGAAAGAAGATAACTGTTGTGGGAGTTTCATGAACAATGTTACATGATCAGGACCTATCATTGCACTTATTGGCTGAAGCATGAAACACAACCATATATGTGAAAAACAAAAGTGCTCACCTCTTCCCAGAACTTTCAATAATGTACTGTAGTTTCACATAAAATTTATTTAGGCAAAAAAGGTGGATTTTCAATAACTTTAATCTTTGCCTCTTCCTAGAACTTTTTGTAACTTCTAGAGTTCATTAAAAATATGATAACAATGTTGATCAATCAAAAATCAACCTTCGGACTAGGCCTGAGCATCCCCAACCAGGACTGACATTCTGTCAAACACTTGGCACCAATGCAACCTACTGGTCTAGGATACAAGATAAAGCATAAATGAATGAAATAACTTATGAAATATAACCATAAGGATCACCTCCTTCTCCATTGAGCTAATCAATCATCAATTAGGTCTTGCATCCATCCATTTAATAGTTACAAGTAAATACATGAAATAACCATCACATAAACTAGTCATATAACCATGCTTATAACCAGTATAAAACTATATAAATCTCAAAGATATGACAAACACTAGATGCACACATAAATCAATACAAAATTAAGAGAACTTAGCTTTTATTAATCATAGGTAGATCTGACCAGGTTTGGGACTTCCATGTGCCACCCGACCATAGACATGGTTGAACCAAATCTCTCTTTTAGCGAGTCACCCCTGTGCCATATCCCAAGCATGATTGTGGGATCTCATAGAAAAACAAATCCAAGAAAAACCAAGGGAATCCAAAGGTTAAACCACCTCCATCCTCACCAAACTGCGATCACACCAAAGCCAGTGCTCCAATCACAACTAAACAGAACTTTGAATGCCATTCGAAATCCACCACTATCCTTGAGGAATTTTTTGTCTCCTTGTCTCTCAGGCTCTACCGTAATCCAAACCCAGATCACTAATCCCTAAACTAAGATTGCTCCCTTAGGCTTTACAGTGTATCCCATCAAAACCGGTCAAGGGATTCCTAGGCCTTTGGGAATGAGCCTTGAGACCACCTTCACATCGGATTTCAAAATCCATTTGGAAATTCCAAAGCTCAAAAAATGAAATAAACATCCCAACACACCATGACATCCAGAAAAAGACAAGGCTAGGTTGAAAACCACTGTCTTAACTTGGAAAAACCATGCCACCAACAGCAAGAGAACCATACACCAACATGCAAATCCATGCATGCCCAAACTAGCTAGGAAATCACACATGCAAAAGGTTACCTGCAAGTGATCCTGCTGAAGTTGCTTGAGTCTTGCTTTCCTTTCTTTGATCCTTGCTTGCTTTTCCTTTCCTTTGCTTGCTTTCCTTTTCCTTGCTCCACACTAGAGTGCTCCAAGAAACTCTAAGTGACTAAGAGTGTGTGTGTGAGAGAGAGTGAATAATGAGAGAGCTCCCAAGCTAAGACTGACAAAAGCCATGAACTGGTCCTCAAAAACCTTTTGATGGATGAGGCCTCTAATTTCTTCATTTTCCATTATTTTCCTTCAATTTCCTCCTCACATGTAACCTATGACCTTTCACCTTACTTTTTTCCTCATTTCCTTTATTTTCATAAATAAATGTGCCAAAAATGCCTTTTTGCCTTTTAATGCCTTTGGCTTAGCCTTTGCCAATTTTCCTTAGCCAAAACACACATCCACTGATGCCCACTAGGATATATTTTCCCAACATTCAAATTGGAATAAGTGTCCCTTAACCGTGGTCTTATTTTGCCTTTATTAACTTTTATTACATGAAATTTTCACCAGGGATGTTACACATTCAACCCAAAGATGGAGCGAAGCATACAATAGATTCCAGGTAGGCTTCATCCCGTCATCTATTTACTTTAAGGAAAAAATTAGTACATTTTCCTTTCTATTGTTATAGGTTAGTCCACGAGTCCTAGGGAAGATACTTCTATCCACAGTCGTAGATTCTACATAACAATAAGTCTAACAAAAGAGCCTTGAAGCTCATCATTTTTGGCATTAAAAAGTAGAAAGGTTAAGACATGCTAAGAATAATGAAGGAGGAACTAAACAACAAATCACAATTTAAATAACTTACTTCCGAAAAACAAAGGGGTTGGGAAAATTTATTGAACATAAAGATTGGTTTATTGATGTTAAGGCAAGCTCTAATGACCATAAATACAACATAATCAACAAACTCCTGGCTTGAAAGGGTCATGAATATTTAAAATGAAGACCTCATTCTAGAAGGGAAAACATAATTAAGAAAGGGTGTTCAAAAGATAAAAGAAGCCAGGAGGGAAGAAAAATGGGCAATAATTAGGAATAAAAAAGATATTGCCATAGATAGAGACCAAAAAATAAGAATAAATAGGAATTTGGTACACTCTGAATCCTTGCATGGAACTATCGTGGTTTTCCATGGAGAAAAGGGCTTACATTAAGTTGGATACCAAGTGAAAATGATATTATATTTATACTTGAAACTTAAGAGTATGAATAATGTAAGGTCACTCACATTAAGGGATTTGTATTATGGTCAACATAGAATAAGGAATCCTCTCATATGGGGGACTAGAGGCATAACTTCTTACATAAAAATGAGTATTTCGTGTCACATTCAGATTCATAAGAAATACCCTCTTACAAATGGATGGATATTTTCGATATTAATGGTAAAAAGATGTATATCACAATTTGTTACTTTGTGCCTTTCAATTATACTTATTATTGAAGAAAAAAAATCTAAATAAGAATTGCCACTACAAAAACTTAGAACAATATATTTACACCCTAAGAAATGAAGGTCATATCCTCTTACTATGAGACTTTAATGCTAGAATTGCAATTAACCAAGTTATTATTCTAAGTAACAATTCCAAACCTACTCCTCTCTAGATAAATGATGCCCTTGTTTCCATTAATGGGTACAAAAGAAACTTCCAAAACCTTATCAATAATTTATTTTCTATGGAGCTAATTAAGCTATGTATCTCTAAAGATCTAAGAATATGCAATGGTCTAATGAAATGGTCAAATTCTCACGAGATGAATTGTATCCATAGGTTGGGAACTAGAGTCATAGAATATGTGATTTCAAATATCTCCATATACAACCGAATACTAAATTTTGACCTTTTAAATGACCATGAGACTTAATCCAATCATAAACCTTTATCCCTAACCCTAAACTTTGTTGTGCACAAAAACTCCATTAAGAAAAATTTTGGTAACCAAAAGCACTTGCTTTTTGAAAAAAAATAAAGTTGATATTTTCTTAAGAGATTTAAATAGCGAATTTAATCTCTTATTATAAAAGAGAAATATTGAGGACCTATATCACAATTTTATGACAAATATCTCTACTTCCATTAACAAATTATCTATTGAGGTGTTAGGGAAAAATAAAATAGAACAACCAATCCTTGGTATGACAATGAGTGCAAAATTGCTAGAAAAATAATTAGAGATGCTCCTAATGAGTTCTTAAAATTGAATAAGATAAAAATATACAAAGACTTGATTAAAAATAAAAGAAGATATTACATTAATAGACAACAATAGATGCTCCCCCACCTATCAAAGATTGATCCTATGATATTTTGGAGACAAATTTGACTTGTAAACAATAAAATAATACAATTTCCCTAAAGGAATGAAACTCCTACATCAACAATATTTATTAATCCCCTTAGTGTTTTGGACAACATTCCAGATGTTCATATAGAGGATGGAGTGTTTTGTATAGAGGACATAAATTTTTGGGTTAAGTGACTTGTAAAAGGGAACTATAAAGGCATCAAAGGCTAGCAAGTTGAAATATTGAAAATTGGAAGGCCTATATCCTCATCGCTCATATACACAAGATTTTTAATTTAGTAGTAAAGTAGGGCTTCCCTAAACCCTGAACTCGAAGCCTCTTTGTTCCTAACTTTAAAACATGGAAAATTTTAGGGGCTAAAATTTGTAGGTGGGTTGATTTTCTATGCTTTTTACAAAAAAGTGATTAACTAATTTTCATTTTCTTAACATCATTCGCCTAATTCTCATGGTATAAAATTATTTTATCTTATGGATCACCCAAATTTATATAGATACTATATAAAATTATTTGAAATTTGAATATTCTTACAAAAATATTGTCAAACATTTTATAGATCCCATATTATGGACTAATGAAATTTTCCTTGTTTTTTAAACTTTAAGATATTTTCCATCCTTCAAATATCCCCTACTTTAAAAGTGGGGATAACAGTAACCCCTATGTTTATAAGATGATTGTGATTAGCCCCATCTTAACCAAGATTTAAGGAAGTATTTTGAAAGAGAATATAAGCATATAGCTTGAAAGCCACATAAAATGAGCTAAAGGACAAGTTGGATTTATGGGATAACATTTGAATGTGGACCGTCCTGTTACCTTGATGATCGTTGTAGAATATTTCCACAATAATAAAACCAAACTCTTTTTTTGTTTCATTGATTTTAGAAAATATTTTACACTATCCCTAGGACTAGCCTTCAGAGGTTAGAAGAGTTAAAAGTTCCTTATGAGCTGAGAGCTATTCTTGTAGGTATGTATGAAAGTTAGTTCCAAATTTATGAACATTGAGGGGTGGTCAAAAGAAATTAATTGTAATATAGAATTCAATCAAGGTTATGTCTTATCCCCCACTCTTTTTGGAATTTACATTGATAATTTAGAATTTCGGTTGGAAGAAATTAGTTGTATTGGCTTGGCTCTCACTAGTATAGCCATCCTCCTTCTTCTTTATGTTGATGATGTTGTTCTTATGGCATGGAATCCTTATGATATCAATAATCATTTAAAAATCCCCAAAGATTGCTTCCTTGGTATGGCTTCCCCAAAGATTGCTTCCTTGGTATGGCTATGTCTGTGAACATAGACATAATAAAGGTTATGCTAATAAAATCCCATAAAACCACATAGGAAAATTTCATATATGACAAATAGTTTGGAGGGATTTCATAGAAATATCTTGGATTTGATACTCATCATAAGCTCAATTAGCATATAGCGTGGAAAAAAGGATAATAGAGGGTGGAAAGCTCATTATGGACTTGAGAACAAATGTATTTTAGCAAACCTTCAATTGTGTGATAAGAAAAAATCCTATTTGATAATTTTGTCGCTCCTATTATCTTATACAGATGTGAAGTTTAGGGATGTGGTATTTATAGGGAACCTTGGAGAAGGAGAGAGAAAATCCAAAGAATTTTATAGCTTATAGTCTTAATATTGAAAGCAATACGCCCTATCCTATTCTCCTCATAGAAGTGAGGCTCTCGTCCATTGAGTGCATGGTTATGGTCAGATGTTTAATCTACAAGAACAAGATAAACAAAATGGATGATAAGGGGCTCCTCAATATTGTGTCCATCTCTAGCCATAACTACTGAAATCTTAAGTGAGGATGGCATCAATGTACCAAGTTGTGGTTAAATCATTGGGTAATATAAAAAGACATTATTCCACAAGATACTACTAATACTAAAAATATTATTACATTTAAAAATAAAGATAATTTGCAGCGTAATTATTATTATTATTGTCATTATCCATTTTTAAGGTCACAGCCAAGCCAGAAACCAAATTGGTGTATGATACCCCCTTGTTATAAAGAGTTATAAAATAAAAGGAAGCTAAGATACTAAAAGAAGGTGTCAACCCTAATGTAGAACATCAAAAGTATATTTTAGTTCTAACTATCACAAAGAATAAAATCAATGTTGAAAAAATACAAATGAACTCTCATGAGCTACATAACCAAACTAGGCATTGAACATTCCCAAAACATTTTGGAATGTAGGAACTTATCATCTTTGTGACATTAAGAGGATTGAAGATGAAAGTCACATTCTATTATAGTTCCCTACATACACCCAAACTAGAACTCAATTTTGAAATATTTGTTACAATACTAACCTTCCTAGCCTCCTAATTCATCAGAACTATGATAATCTTAGAACACTTGTCTTACTACTTTTTGAACATGGAATAAATACTCTAAAGGAATATGTAATTTTTTTCTTTTTTAAGGTCTGATAAACCAATTATGATTTGAATGGGCATAAATCGTCATTATTAAACATATCTTAAATAAAATATTTATTTATTGAAAAAATCTAACTTAAAAATAATAATTATGATGATGATGATGATGATGATTACTGTCCACTGAGACTAAATTGGTCTATTAAACCTTAATAAAGTAAGGGATTACTGGAAACTTTTTAGAATTTTATTTACGTGCTTGAAAAGAATTAAGAGAAGTGTTCCAAGGTCACCATAGTTTCACTGAGTTAAAAGGTTAGGAAGGTTGGTCATGTGACAAATATTTTGGAATTGAAATCTAATCTCAATATACGCAAGACATTCTAAGAGATTTTTTTTCATCTTCCACTATGTAAGTGTCGTAAAGGTGACAAACTCTTTCATGGTTTTGATAATTGACCAATGCCTAGTTTTACTATGGAGCTCATGAGAATTAGTTCTTATTTTAACAAGATTAAGTTTCTTCTTTACACTCTTTAAAACAAAGATATACTTTTGATCCTCTAAAGTGGGGTTGATAACCTCTTTATAATATCTTAATTTTATTTTTCCCTCCATTTTTTTACTGTACCATTTTCTCCTTAAAGTTTAATGTGATAATATTTTTAATTTTATCCTTGCTTTGCAAAATGATCCCTTCGTTTATTATCCAATGGTTTAGCCAAGACTCACAATGTTACACTATCCCCTCTTGAGTGTAAGGATGTTGTTAGCTAGAGTTTAAAGCGAGTTTAAGAAGTCTTTTGTCTTCCATGTTATTTAACTTGTTCTTATACATTAGGTATCTATCATAGTCGTGCTCTCAATTGGGGAAATACTTGCCTATATCTGGAGGATAGGATAAAGTATATTCTATTTAATTTTGGGATTATAGGTTATAAAATTCTTTTGGATCTACTCTATCTTTCTCCATGACTCTCTAGAAATAGTACATTCCCAAACTTTACATCAATATAAAATAATAAGAATAATGAGAAGCTCAAAGAAGAGTTATTTTTTCTTATCCCAAATCCAAAAAATCATTGATTTATACTTGTTTTCAAACCTATAATAAAATTTCCAATCTCCATTTACCTTTTCTTAATACTATAATATTAGTTAAACTTTTATGAAATTGATTATATATTATATATATATTTATATATTATATATATATATATATATATATTTTTCTTTCACATTTTTTTATCATATAAAAATTATTGTTAAATATTATTTTATTATAACCCATAAATTTTTATAATTGTTATGTTTTAAATATTAAATTTATAATACAATATATAAATAATGAACATTAATCATGGACAAAGCTATAACAATCTCTATAATTTTTTGGATTTGATATAAATAGGGACCACTATGTATATTATTGATTCTTTTTATTTAAATTATTTTTTTTTTTAAAGAACAATCTTATATATTTTGGTTTTAGAGATGAATAAGAAGTCACTATGTAATATTGATTGAATTTTTTTTATTTAAATTAATTTAAAATTATCTAAACAATTTAAAATATGATTTCATTTTGTATTAAGAAAAATTAAAATATATATTAATTATAATATTTTATAAAATTAATTAGCTTAAATGTTTTTAAAAATTCTAAACTAGTATATTTGGGAATTTAACAAATCTCCAAATAGTATGCTTGTCTGGTTGTGAAAGTTTGTGAAAGCTTCCACATTTCTTGGGAAATTTGACAAAACGCCGATCCATCCAGTTGGGTGACTGCAATAGTTTGTAGAAGCTTCCGAGGAGTTAACAAATCTCCGAGCCATTGATCTCTCTGGATGCAAAAATTTGAAGAAGTTTCCAAATTCGTTGGGAATCTCTTGCAACTGAAATTGCTGGATTTGAGTCATTGTAGCATGTGTTCGCTTTCACTACCTAGAAACATCACCACGCTTCAATTGTTAGAGAAATTACTTTGTTGTTAATTGATTTCTCCACTGAAGGTGAGGTGCAAACAATTTCTCAAAATAAGTTAGTTGTACTTTGCAACAATTAATGGTATAATATGATCACTAAAAAGATTATCAAAATGTATACTTAATAATCTATTTAGCATTTTATATAACTATACTAAAATCAAAATATTACAACTTTAATTTAACATAGACATTTAAATATTTCCAAATTTTGAGAATAAAAACAATTATTCACTTTTGCACTGCATAGATTTTTCATTCATGCTTAGAGTTCAATGATGACCATGAGGCTTTCATTATCTTGGGATAGATTTTTAACTTTGGTAATTCCCCTTTTGGTTAGCCCTTTACCCATTGGTTTTCCTCATTTGATATCTGGTGTTTATGCAAAGTTTTCTTTATTGTTTTTCCCAACTCCTACGTTGGCCATACTTATTTCTTGTGGGACTCTTAGACATTCTCTACTTACTTTTGATATAGTTTCGTAATATATTGATTTCAACCACTTAGCTATTTACATATGTTCTTTTGAAGGTTCCTAATGTTTACACAATTGTTGTACAAACACATACGACTTCATAGGGTCAAATATGATCTTTCTCATTTTTTTTTAAATCTCAATGCCTAATATGTGGGTTGTATGGAAAAAATGTGCTTGTCTTCTACACAAACAAGAAAGCCTCACAACAATGAAAATATTATATATCTCCCTAGCATTAGTGGATCTCTCAAGTTGAATCATAGATAAGTAGTATACCTCCTCGTTTTTCCCTCAATGATAACTTATTATGCCTTATACACCCTTATGAGTTTGCTTAATAATATCTATTTTCAACTTCTTTTCATCAAAAAATGCTTTCACTTTTGCTTTTGAAATCTTATTAATACTTTGTGAAGTTTTTTTAAGGATTGGACTCACCCTCTTCTCAAGAACCTAAACTAATTGGATTTATGATATCCCTCAAATCCATCACATGAGGGGCTTGACATTACAATTAGGAAAGATTGTACATATCCCATACCTCTCAATAGTTTGGTACTACTTTCCCACTCCTCTCATAACTATTGGTAGTTGGGTACTTTAACAGCAAGATTTAGAAATCTAGAAAATTAACTCATGGTAGATGGGAAACTTCCCAAAATTTCTTTTGTTAGCTTCCCTTCCTCTCATGGCTTCTCATGGTGTGTATGAAAGCTCCACCACTTCATTGGTCATTATTAAAATATAATTACAATTGTTTCAGGTCTTTTAACCCAATTACATTTACTTGCCCATACATACATCATTAACATAGTAAATTAAAATTACAATACCAATAGGGAATTAAAGGATAGGGTATTACAAACTCCTCCCCCTTAAAGGAACATCATCTTCATTGTTCACACCATTCCAAGTGTTATTCTCAACAACATTACAACATCCAAGTATCTGTTTCAACAACACACCATTCTAGGTGGCTTTTGTTCACTATAACATTATAGGTTACTTTTTCATAGTTGCACCAACATTCTTTTTCTTATCAACATCATCCTTCATGTCCATTTTCCTTCCACTACTTATTAATGGATTTTTCTTCACATTTTGGTCACTTTTAGACTTATGGAATTCCACTTAATTCTTACATAATAAAATCAATAGAATACGTGTTATAACCATTTTCATATATAACCAGTAACATTTCCATGAGAATTTTTCAACTTTCACAAAGCAAGCATGATATTTAACATATAAAATTTTAATTCAACACTTATATATATGGTTATCCTTCACTGCATTAGGTTGGCATGATGACAAGCTCAATTCATTATTTGCTCAAAAACACACAAATGCACTCTTAATCCCAATGATAATGTGAGATAAAATTTTCATAGCAATTCCATTCAAGTATCCTCTTCCTTTTAGTCACTCACCTTTCCAGGCTAAGGAAATCACCTTCTTTGCTATAGAATTCGTCAGTTGATCTATTGACTAGGGCTTTCCTTTTACACCAAAATACCAAAGAGACTCATAGAGTTTTATATCCAAGGCATCCCTCTAGCTTTCTCTAACGTAGGACAACATAACTTACATGTCATTACTTATGGGGACCAAAGCATGTCATAGGATTCCAATTCACTAGAGGGGTCTTATTTCCTTTATTTATTCTTCACAATCATTATCTATCCTCCCAAGATAGATCCATTGTTTCACTTGTAGCACATGCATATAGCTCCTATGAAATTAATCATAAAATTTTCAATTCAGGAAATTATATTTTGCAAACTTGCTTCATATAGAAGCCAAGTCTCACAAATAGGACAATATTCTCATAATGATTGGCTCTTTGTAGGTGATAATATCCTTAACCTTCATCAAAAGTTTACACTTCATGTCATACCTTTCAATCAATTCAATTTCTCTAGAATTCGGTTACATTTAAATCATCAATCTGCATTTGTAAAGTTGTGAAGTGCAATGCATAATATATCCTAGGATTTGGATACTAACTTAATCTATAGAAAATTTTCATGAAATAAAAACTTTATGAAAGGTAGTGAGAAACTAACTAACTCAATACAACCATGGTTCTAAAACATTTTTAGATCCTCATACCATATAGAGCATTGTTATGAAACAATTAGAGCTCACCAAAATATGATGTATGAACATATAGTTGAATTTAATGATTATAAATAGCAATTTATATTCAAATGAAAGATCCATATGATTAGCCTTCACTGTATTGACATACAAACAAATAAAAGTTTAGAATTGAATGAAATCCATAAGAAATCAAACACACAACTATAAGTAGATTAGACTACGATAAATATGAAACATAAACCTGAGTCATTAATCGTATAATGAACTATTAATTCAAACTCTTATACTATTTTGTCACGAATAAAGCTTGATATGCAATGAAGTAACACTAAATCATGAAAATAAAAGAGGGAAGCATGCTTCCTTGTCACAAGGGGCCCTTCTTAGATTGGTTAGATGTAGAAGAAGTAAGCCGGTTCAAAAGAATGTTGTAGATAAAACTATAAATGCATTCAAAAATAGTGCATCACACAATAAATAAAGGATCAACAAGCAATGTTTATATTACCGTCAAAATGTTTCCATGCAAAAATACTTGTTTTCCATCGCAGGGATCATGGATATTTATACATCTCATGAAAGAGTCTGTTGAGAATATTATTGCAAAGTTTTGAACAAAATAACCAAATTTCAGATCCCTTAGATCTATGAATCAAGTCTAGCAAACATGTCTGAGAAATTCATGGTGATATGCACGAATTTACCATATGAGATCTTTGTGAATCCTTACACTTGATTTCTATGATTCAATCCATGGATTATGTTGCAATTATTGATCCAGATCACATGGTCTACCACTATTACTCTGTCACCATTTGAATGCTTAAATTTAGCATTGACTATACTCTTGTTATGTTGTGGACATTTTTAGGTAGGTTCCAATAGGTGGAAAACCTTATGCTTTATTTTCTCCACATCCTCCAACCTTCACTTTTGTTGAACCATATCTGCAATTATGTCAACATGTGATTCAGCTACGTAATGGAAGAATAACTACAAAAAGTGTCATTTTCTATAGCTATGACAATTTGAATTATGTTTATAAAGAAACATATAAAGCTATAGAATAATGGGCATGTTTACCTTAAGAATCTCCATTTGTAACCTATGTAGTTCATATATGATTATTATGTGAAAGTGATAACATTGGATTGTGAAATGATGGCTATGGTAAGCTTCCAAGTATAAAATAGAGAAAACTAATATCAACAAAATAGAAAAAAGAGCTTATTTTCGGGCCTAAATAATACCTGAGGAATTCTTCCTATAATCTAATTTTTTAACCAACCACATAATGTGAGTTTCTCTTATATAAAATCATTTCAATATATTATTTACGGTAGCCACTAAATTGGTTTTCAAGACTGTCATGTAGTCATTCATTCGATCATGTTTAGTTTCTCACCATGCAAATTGAAAGGAAACATAAATGCGCTACATATGTGACACAACCAACCCCCTAATGTCACATTAGGGTTATGGGGAAAAATAGAACTGACCTTCAAGGTTTATTATGAAGATGGGGTTATCAAATTTCCTCTTTCTTCCATCACCTCAAATCACAATTTTCATATTGTCCTCGTCTTCATCTTTTCAAGAGCATTCCAATGATATACATTTCATCACATTCTAAGCTCCAAACACTAAGTTATGCACATTTGAATATTTACCCATTCTAAGGAAAAATCACCATTTGTATATCCCCTATGGATGACACATGGTAACCCTTTACCATCTGCCACTCTTCCACTAGTCCATGTTTTTTTCCCAACTGGCATATCAAAGCCCCGTCATATCAAGATTATCCATAAAAATTGCATTGTCCAAACTTCTAAGGTTCCAATATGTTGATACCATGGCTTGATATGTTGATATGGTGATGTGCCACCACTATATGCCTTCGAGTTGTCGATACGGAGATATGTTGATATCAATAAAATTTATGTACTGCCATTCTTTACAATTCCTAATATGTGAATGGGCCTCTAGGAAACTTCATCATGTCATCTCCCCCTTTGACCCCTAATTGGCATCTGACTCGTGGTAGGTGCCAACTTGTTTGAAATGCAACACTCCTGATGTGTGTACTAGTATATTGGGATATCAATGATTTTGTAGAGTACAACCCCCTCATGAAAAAGTAATATGCCAATATGGTAGCTCGGCCTGCCATCTCATTCCTCTAACACCCAATCAAAGTATAACATGTGTTGTATTCTAACATATTCTCTAGCACATGACACTATTGTTGTGTGCCACATGTCACTTATAATTGTATATTTGGAAAACCAAAAATGTCGAATCATTGTGACATGTGTCCACCACTGGTGATTCCTTGTCATCATGGGTGATATTATCATGACATGCTCCTTGATTATTTTTGGTACTCCAATACTTGGTTACTCAAATACTCTTAGGTCCTAATGTTGTCAATTGACACACCTAGTTAACAATTTTTTTTTTCGTTGAGTGTTGTTCCATTAATAGGAGCCACACCCTTATAGGGCTTCCCATATAAAGTGGGCTTCCCAAATCCTCTAGTGGCCTAGTATCTTGATAGGACCTCTACCAACTAGCTCTCAGTCATAACTCTCTTTTCAGTCTTATGACAAAGGATTGGGGATGAATCCTTAACCCTAAAAATTCCAAGCATTCTACCAAACCAAAGGGGATTCTAATGAGACTTGGTATTGCACCAAGAATGTGCAACTCCCAAGGATTTATCAACTCAAATTATCAACCCAGGCATCATACAAAACTTAGAGGTGACTGTCTTATATGCACAGTAGGTTAGGTTCTAGTCGTGAAATCAAATCAGGGTTCTCAGAGACCACTCCTCCAACACACTACAATGACAAATTCTTATGAAAGCATAATTGAACATGATTCTAACTACAAAAGTGAAAATGCCATTCATTCAAATGTAAATTCTAATTGGCATTGCATGGAAGAAAAAGGCTAGTCTATTTGCAGAAGTGAATAATGATACTCTACATGCACATTTAATCGAATTAGTAACCTATTTGTACACATCATTAATCTACTTCACATTTGGTTGAAACTAAGGAATCGATTTTTTAACATGCCTATAAATAAAATAACTAGTTCTAACTCTTTTTTTCTATTTGATGGTTGCAGTGAGGAAAGGAGGAAATTGGAGTGGTCTTTGATTCTTCCTTAATCATCAAATCACAAGTTTGGGGCCATTATTCAACTTAAAAATGCTAGGATCAAAGCGGGGAGAAAAACTGGTTGAAGAGAACATTGCTACAGGAGGGCTTGTATTTCTACAGGAGGCCCTGTATTGCTATAGGAGGCCCTTTTTTGATACATTAGGGGGACCAAGAGTGTTTCAAGGATGGAAATTGTGTTTCAAGAAAGGTGGATGAAGGTAGAAGGTGATGAATGAAGGGCGTGGGAATCCCTTAGCCAAGCCTAGTACCCCACGGAGGTCGATCTTGCACCAAAGTTGATGCCCACGGTGTCCTTTATTTGCCTTAACATGGTGACTTTGGAGGTAGAGGTTGGAATCAGTGTGAAGTGTTTAGGAGGAGGATAGAAAAGTCCAGGTGAATGTGAAAAAGTATTCCCATCCCTATAGATCAACACAGTCGCTACATTTAGCCAAATACATGCATAAAGTGACCATTAACCAATGAGATAAATTAACATGGAAAAGATGAGTTGAATTTGATTAAAATCTATTTTATCCCACAACACTAATCTAATCACTAAGCTAATGACACTAACTCCTAAGTTGCATAGAATTAGCATGCAAAAGGATCACAAAACAACATCTATCCATTTCCAAGAAATCATAAACACATATTTGGATTGTGATTGTAAATCTTTCCAATCACTCTTCCCACAAAAGAGGTGATAGGCAAGCTTGCAATCACAATTTTTTATGATATAACATCTAATAAAACAATATATGGATTGCAATGCTTTGAAACAAGAACAAGAAGGAAATATAAGAGAGGGACTAAAGGCTATGGATTGGGCCCAAACCCAAGGGTTTTATCCCTTCGAAACTAACTCAGATGCAGATCAATGGTAAACTTCTCATTAACACAAAATAATAGTCTCATACATCATATGAAATTTAAGAATAACAATGTCAAGCACTAGGATCCTAATACGACTCTTAGCTGCAACAAAAATTTGAATCCTAAGCAGCCTTTCAACTAGTTTATTTATACAAAAAGGTAGTTGATGGCAACTCCCTTGAAAAGAGGAGTGTTTCCCTACAATATCTTGAGAATTGTAGATATGGCCCTCCTTGAGCTTCACATGTACTTGGAGTCCCTCGGTTGCTAGTGAATTCGAGCTATGAGTGAGGATTCTGTGATCTCAAGTCGAGATAGAGAGTTAAGGAGGTGGAAAATCCCCCTATATTCTTTCTTAGTTGTCTCCATCAATCCCCTGCATAGTAAATGCCTAAAAAATTCTTATTTTTCTACAAATCAATGACATTATGCAATACAATATGAAAAATACCTTTTAGTCTTCTTACTAAGCATATTATGGGTAAAAATGAAAACTAATGTGAGAGAAGGATAGTTTTAAGGGATGGAGGATAGCATAATGAACTTAAAAATATACCTATTGATGGGACCTATCATTACCCCCCTGTTGAATATGTTTCTCATCCTCTGAGAAATTTAGTCATCCATATGAAGTTCATTCATGGCCCTGGTGGCCTCTCTGACACCCCAAGGCACCTAATACAGTGTGCCTTCTTGTGGATAAAAAACTGCATTTGCCTCTATCTTTGTCCATACCTTGTGTTCATTTGTTTGGTTTATTGCTTTTTGTAAGCCCAACCATAAGGGAGGACTGAGTTTTAGTCCTATGTATTTGATCTTCAACCTTTGCATGATCCTTTTGTACAATGGGGTTCTCTCCAAGGCATTCCTTAGTCTCTCTAAAGAGTGATGCTCTCTAATTTGTAAATTGTGAGGTAAGGTGTGCCACCTTATCTTACAATCTTGTAGATTCTTTGTTCCCAACATCCTAAAAGTGTCCTCAAAATGTAGGATGGATTTCTCTTGGGTTTCTATGTACCTAGGTTCTAAATTAGAATCAGAGGAGATGAGATTGTGGTTGTTGATGACAACCTTGGGGCTTACTAATTCTACTCTGATGTATAAGGGATCATTTTCTTCCTTTGCTATCACATTCTTCACTTCTTCAACTCTTGTCTCCTCATGTGTCAACCAATATGCTAATGCCATGAGTTGCATGTCTCTCAATCTTGAATTGGGGTCCCAAAAATTCAGATCTGTTAGGATCAGATTGTGCATATAAAACTCAACTTGTTTTTCCCTATCCTCAATACTTGCCTTTTTACAAAACTCAATAAATTTCCTATAGTCTTGGAAAGGTAAAGACCCATATTGTTCTAGTGTCTTTATTTGGAATTGCAGCCACTACTCCTTAAGGAAAATGGCATAGGATTTGAATGGCTTCCTGCATTGTATGGCATCCACAGATAAAATTTCCATAGTAGCAAGTTGTGTTTCCTTTGCTTACAACTGATCTTTTAGCCTTGTGTTCTATGCTTGTAGTTTCTCCCTCATGGTTGACTCCCTTAGTTTCACGTCACTTAACTCCCTTCCCATTTCATTTATATTCTCTTCCATGAGGCCCACATCTTCTACATTTTTGAATTTGGCAATTTTCATCCATCTATGTGTTCTTCATCTTTCCTTCTCTAACTCAAACAAGAGTGGGACAATGAACTTCTCAGGTATAATCCTACCGCCCTCAACAAATTTGCAGTAGGATTCTAGATTGGGTTGTGGATCAAGTTCCTGGATCTCTTGGAGGCCTTTTATTAAGGTGGATTCTCCTTTCTGTAGCACCTCTTGCTACTCCTGTAGCATCCCTTGTTTCTCTTGTAGGAGCCCTAGTTTCTCTTGTAGGAGCCCTTGTTTCTCCTGTAGTTTATTTCTCTCCTCCTATATCTCTTATTTCTCTTCTTGTAACACGGAAGTTTGTGCCTTAAGCCTCTTAAGGGTGATTTCCCTAGTGATGGCCCTTACCATAGGTATCACAAGTTGCTTGGTTTTGGCCTTAGGAGAGGTAACCTCTTCAATTTCCCCCTCACTAGGGCCCACTTCTTCCTTTTCGCTTGTTGACTCATCACTATTGATATCTATTTTTGAAGGATTTTGTGGTTTCTCTTGCTTTATCCTGGTGCTCTTCTTTGTTTTGAAGTATAGGGGACCTTAACTTGGATTCTTTCTTTTGGGCTTAACAGGTGTTCCCAATGTGGCCATTGTGGTAGCCACTTCTTGCTCTATGTTCCCTGGAGAGAGACATGATTGTTGCCCTTGCATTTTTGTCTCTTGGGGCTTAGAGGTCTCCTCAGGGTTCTCTTTTTCTGCTACTTTTTCCTCTCCTTCTTCTTCCTTAATTTATGCTTCTTCTTCCTCTTTTTATGTTGTCTCTTCTTCCTCTATCTTTCCTCCCCTACATCCAATGCTGAAGGCTAGTGTTTCTCCATGTGTGATGGCTTGGGTTTCAATGAAAATTTCCCTTTATATGTCTACAAATTTATTCCATAGCACAAGGTTCCTTAAGTGACTTAAAGCATCCATCACAATTAGCTTAACGAGGCCATGGTGGGAAATGTGTTGATGCTTCCCTTCCCTCACCTTCTGGCTCATTTCAATGATAGATTGTAGAAGGAAATGGGGAACACTTAGTCTCTATGAAATTGGTAAATAGTTTTTGAATATTGGCTCATGGAGTAGCCTAAAATGACAGACATGTACAATTCTCAGCCTCCCTTCACAAGATATGTATTTGAGAATGTGATAGGCTACTTCATCCCAGGGGTAAGGTAGGCTTTATCTTCTTACTCCATTCTTATATTCTATAGGGTTTTCTCTCTTAATGAAAAAGTTCTTCCTAGATGTAACACTTATTGCTTTATCCTCCTTGCTCCATAGAATTCCTAAGGGTAAGGTAGTCACTATGCCTATGGTTTAAGAACTTAAAGGGATTGCTAGTCCCTTGACAATAATAATGGAACTATATTCTCCTTAATAGTGTAGTGCCATAGTGAATTCTTGAGTTAATTCATCATCATACCCTATCAATTGTTCAAAGAAAACCACCTATTGATGTTTTAGAAAAATTTCGACGACAAGAGGATGTTGATGAATACTCTTTGTGTCTGTGGGATCTCTTCTATTGAATCCTCCCCCCATTTCTTCTACTGCTCCCTCTTAAGGTTACTTAGGTGTAAATTTGAATGTTTCCTTAGAGTTGTCTTGGTTTTAGAAACAATATCAAAACCTCTTTTTTATTAGAGGGGGAGACAAATGCTAAAATTTATATCAAAACAGAATCTTTTTCTATCCCTAGCTTGCCTTTACACACAAAAAATTTCAAAGGGAACTATTGCACAATTGTCTACTACAAGGAACTAACTTTAGGCAGAATTCCCCATGCAAATGTAAGGAAATTAAATGTAGAGAAATCCACTTACTCCCTTTCAAGATAGATTTTTCATGTGCATGAGGGTTTGAGGACAAATTTGGGTAATTTTGGCCCCCTTTATCCCTTCAATTCTCTCCTGTAGCTTTCTTTTGGGCCTCCTATAGCAATTTAGATCCTCTTGTAGCTCCTCCTATAGCATTTCAGACTCTTCATATAAAATTTTATACTCCTCCTGTAGCATTATCGACTACTCCTGTAGCATTAGAGTCGTGAGGAAAATTTTGATTCTATTGTTGGATAGATGATGGAGAGAGGTAGGGAGGTGAGTTAAGAGGGTGAAAATGTAATGAGTGGCTGGAAAAATGGAGGAATACACTTGTACAATCTGTCCAATAGCCATGGTTTTATTGACTTCCTGGAGTCTCTCAAAAGAGATGTTAGCAAAAGTAGTGTAAGAAATCCATCCTTGTGTTTTTCTTTTTTCTTTTCTCTTTTTTTTTTGTTTTTTGTTTTTGAGACATGCAGGCTACCTCTATAGAGGTTTTCAACCTGCCTTCCTGCCCTAGGCACCTCAAAATAGGTTTTCACTTGGGGATCTTTTCATATTTTATTTTCTCTTGGGCTGCCTCAAAGAGGTTTTCAACCCTAGAGTTGGCCTCATATGCCTTATGGAGGTTTTCATCTAGGCCCTTTTTTTTGTCCTTTTTTTTTAGAATTTTTGTGGAATGAGGGATGTGAGCCTCCCAAGTCCATTCAATTCTCTGCTTATTGAACTAACAAACTCTTCATTGGACAAAGGTCTTTAACAAAATTCAACCTATAACCATTTACAAGTAAGGGAATACCTTCCTCATCAATGCTTTGAATATGGATAGAGTCATTCTCATGACATTTCTCTACTAGATAGTGACCCAACCATCTTATCATTGACATTCCCTTGAAATCCTTGAATCTAGAATCATACAATAGGTCCCAATCTCCTTCTTGAAAAGTCTTCTACCTAATGTGTTTTTCATGCCAAATCTTCCTATGTAGTTGGATTACCTCAGTGTGCACAAGAGATTGCAATATAAATTCATTTAAGACATTAAGTTGGGGCAACCTCTCCCATTGTGCTATGTTGAAGTCTAAGTCTAGTTGATTTTCCATCCTTAAGGTGTTGTATTCAAATTCAATAGAAAGAAGGGCCTTCTTCCCATAAACTAGTTCATATGGAGTGAATCTAGTGGTGGCCTTCCAAGTGGTGTCGTAGGCCCAAGTGGCTTCTACCAGTCTATTTGCCCAATATTTTATACTATTTCTAACAACCTTGGTTATGATGTTCTCCAATGCTCTGTTTGTGACCTCTATCTTGCCATTTTCTTGAGGGTGATAGGTAGTGGATGTCATGTGCTTGATGTGGTGTTGCTTCATGAGGTCATCAATCAGATTTGATGTAAATTGTGTTCTTTGATCAATGACTAACTCTATCAGATAACCAAACTTGTAGGAGATGTTCTCCCCTAATAAATAAACCACCTTCTACTTAGTTTATGCTTTAACTACCTTTTTTTCAGCCCATTTTGTCAAGTAACCAGTGCACACAATGATATACTTCCTCTGTCTCGATGGAGGATCAATAGGTCAAATGAAATCCATGCCCCACTTATGAAATGGATCTAGGGTCACTTGAGGTTATAAGGGAATTTAATCCTCAGGTGTGGTCTTACCCATCCTTTGGCATTGATCACACCTGGTGGCATACTATTGGCTTAATGGGGCTTGACCCAGGTTCAGATATGTTTAGCCAAACAAATCCCGACACTACCGGCCCTTTCGGCAACAGTCTGTGGAGCGCGGACTGAAGTCTCACCCGAGGTAGTATGGGAGGGTGCTAGAACCAGGTTTCCACACCCTAGGAATGTCTTGATGTGGTCTAGGTTGGCGTGGAGCAATCGTATGCATTGTGTTGCATCCGTGCAACTGTCTTCTTGAGGCAACTAACTTAGTCAAGCGCAAATGCGATTTATCCTTTTCTGTGCTTAGTATTATTATAGATCTTTTGTTACTTATGTAAGTACAACTCTTTCAATTATTATTTAACATAAACAGACATGCACGTAATCATAAATCAGGAACAGATGCATAAACCAGAATCTAGAACAGATACACGATATTTCAAAATCAACTTATCTTTATTAATGCCTTTATCCGGTTACAATCCACTTCCTGCCCTACGCACATAGCTACAGGGGTCCGCGCACATAGCTGCAATCTCTACCAGGCCTTCGCGCACACGGCTGCAGAGCCTCTATCTCCTATTACAACCCAAACTTGTACTTACAGACTCAAACCTACAATCACTTTCAGACACCCATATTACTTCTTCTATTACCAAAAATCTGCCCTTTACACTTAAAGCCTTGCTCTTATTTATACATTCCCATGGTCCGCGTACCATGGGTAGACCGACACATTCTAGATTAATTTATAATATTTAGGGCAGACTACCCTTAGACTTGACCCATTACAATTCGCGCTCTGCACACTTCGCGGAGATTTTACAATACAATACCAAAAAATGTGGGCTTCAAACCCCAAAACCATTACGTGGGGGATCCACTGCCCAACACATACCTCCTTACATCTTCATGTAAAGTGGGCCAATAGCAACCAACTTGTAAAACTTCGAAGGTTGTCCTCTTAGCAGCAAAGTGATCCCCACAAGGTACATCATGGCATGTTGAGAGGATTTTAAAGACGTCATTTTCCCTCACACATCTCCTTAGGATCTGATCTAGTTCCAGTTTGAAAAGATTTCCCCCAATCCAAGTGAAAGGGGCACCTTTCCTGACAATCTTGCTTTTCTCCTTGGGTGACAGATTAGGAGAGAGCCTGCCAACAACCAAGTGATTGGCTATGTCAGAAAACCAGGGAGAAAGCACCGAGATGGAAAAGAGGTGCTAATATGGAACTTTATCATCCACCATCTCCTTATTATCCAACATGTAGGGTTAGTCTTGACAGGAAATATGCAACAACATTTTTTTCCGTGGTTTGCAATACTAGTCAAATCAAATTGTTGTAATAATAACAACCATATAATTAGCCTAGCATTGACATTAGGTTTATTCATTAAATACTTAATGGTTGCATGATAAATTTGAACAAAAGTTTGATAACGAGTGATATAGTGCCTAAACTTGTTTAAAGAATGTACCACAACCAATAGTCCCTTTTCAGTGTCTGTATAATTCAACTAAGCTTTAGAAAGGTTCTTACTGATGAAATAAATAACATAAGGCAATTTTTCTTCCACTTGTTCTCAGGCTGACCCTACAACTTTATCTGATGCATCTATGTGTATATGGAAAGGTAATTTACCCATTTGGGACCCCTAGGGATGGGTGCAGTGGTGAAATTTTCTTTCAACACTTCAAGAGCCTCTTGATAGTTGTTTGTCCAACAAAAGTCTAAATCTTTGACCAACAATTTAAACAAAGGTGAAGCCATTTTACTAAATCATTTAATGAAACTTTTATAATACCCAACTAATCCCAAGAATCCCTTGATATCTCTTCGTTTTTTAGGGATGTCAACCCTTTTAATGATGACAATTTTGTTTGGTCAACCTGTATCCATTCCTTGGATATAGAATGGTGAAGGACAGTCCCTGCATTCATAAAAAAATACATTTCTTGGGACCCAATAACATATTCATTTCAATGTGTTTTTGTAAGACTTTGCACATATTAGATAGAGCTTCCTGGAGGTCACATCCATAAGGAGTGAATTCATCCATGTATATCTCAATATTGTCATGAACAAGTACAACAAGGATACTTATAACTTCCTTATGGAAAATGGCATGGACATTGCACATAATGAATGGAAATACCCTATAAGAAAAGGTACCCCAAGGACATGTGAATTTGGTATTATCTTGGTCCTCAGGGCTGATTTGTATTTGGTTCTATCCACTAAATCCATCCAAGAAAGAGAACAATTTATTCCTTGCAAGTCCATCTAGGACTTCGTCAATGAAGGAAAAAGGAAAATGGTCCTTATTTTTATCCTTATTAAGTTCTTTATCGTCAACACAGATCCTCCACTTCCCATTCTTCTTTGGGACTAAAATGAGAGGGGATACCCACTCACTATCTAAAATGGGGTATATGAACCTTTTATCCAATAGTTTTTGTAACTCCTCTTTCACTATGTCCTTAAGAGCCAGGTTCATCCTTCTCTGGGGTTGGTGCACATGTTTTCATCCCTCTTTGATGTAAATATGATGAGTATAGGCTAAGGGATGCACACATTTCATCTCCTTATAATACCAAGCAAAAGCATCCAGGTGTTTCCTTAGTGCATTGCACAACTTTTCTTCCTATTTAGTTGAGAGATAGGGTTTATCTTTAGAGTTCTAGATGGGATAAACTCTACAATATTTGTGTGTTAAAGGATAGTGTCAATAGAGCACAAGTCAGTCCAAGGACTACTCTTAGATTATTTCATCAATTCATCAACTGGTATGGAATTGGGAGGTTGATTTTGTAAGATATGGTCAATAAGGTCATCTGCATCAAGTTTCCCCCCTCCTATAACAATACCTAAAGCACAGACTGGGTAGATAGATGTCTGATAAAATTCTTCCTCTTGCTTATCCTCTAACCATAAGGGTAAATCATGTTCAATAGAAGGTTGAGTAAGAGGATACAACACAAGTTATTTTAATAAACATCCATTCTTAATAGTCATGTTCCCAGCCCTGCAACTAATGTAGGCATCAACAGTGGCCAACCAAGGTATTCCTAGACTAAGAGGATAACCATTAAACTTGGTTTTGGGCTAGAGGACTAGGAAATCAGTGGGGTAATCCCAAGAGTCAATGGATACCCCCACATTCTCAATAACTCCCTTAGGAGCTATTGTGGATCTTTCTTTAAGATGCAACATTGTGGTGGTCTTCCTTAATCTTCTTGGAGGTTGAGCTTTAGCACGGTTTCTTTGGTCATTACGTTGATTGCAACCCCAAGATCAATCAAGGTATTATGGACCACAATGTCATCAATGTCCACATCCACTACTGGGCTACGAGGGTCCAAGTACTTCGAGGAGATTACTCTTCTCAACATCAGATCATATAGTTTTCCAACAACATTGATTATGGGGGTATATATTCTCCTTCTCCCAGGTCTTTTGAGACATTCCTCCTTAATAAGCTTGTTCTAAATGGGAACATCTTTGATGGCCTAGAGGAGGGGTATCTTGACACACAAATACTTCGATTCTCCCAAAAGCTCAGCCTCTTCTAGGGTGTGTTGTTTAGGGTGGACTGACCTTTTAGGATAATGAGGTGAATCCGATTGAGGGGCACTCTCTTCATTCTCTTCTTCAAGATATTCAAGTGGAGAAGGTGGTTGATTATCTGGGAGCACTCTCCCAGACTAAAGGTTGATCTCTTGGATTTCCAGAACATAAGAAGGATAGGATGTCTCCCCACTATAGACATGTTGTTCTTGCTTATTGTTCAAGTTGAAAATGGGTTGAGCAGACATTTGAGGTTGTTTAGGTGGAGTATGGTGAGGGATCTATGGTTGATATTGAGGTGGAGGCAGCAAAGAAGGAGGTTGGGTTGTTTGAGGCCTTCTCCCTTGTGATGGATTTCGCCATTGGCAAGATTGAGTTGTATATGGTTGGAAAAGAGGGTGAGTAAGCTAAGGAGGATATTGAGGAGCATAAGGCCAAGGAGGTGTAGGCCATGCCGGATGAGCGGAAGGGTAACAAGGTTGGAAAGGTGCATTCTGATTTGGATTATAATGGGAATAATGTGCACCTTACATGCCCTATTGATATGGCCGAGGACCTTGAGGCCTTCTTTGGTTAATGAAATAAACTTGATCTGACCCACTTTCTTCCCCTTGGTATACAACCTTTAGACCTAGAAAAGAGGGACATTTTTCTTTTGCATGGTTCTCTTAACAGATAGAGAAAAATTCTATGACATTCAATAGGCACTCATTCCTAGGGTATCTCTTAGTGCATCTAGGGAAGCAGATAGCTAGTGCCCTTTCTGCTTCCTCTTGTTTTATTTTGATTTTCATAGTATCCATTTTCAAGGCAAAGGTGTTTAGCATTTCACTCTTAAAATCCTCCAACATACTTCCTATGATCTATCTCATGCCTGATGGTTGTAATAGAGGGAGAATAATTGAACAATATTTGGTTAGACCTACCCTTTTTCCTAGCAGCCCTAGATTGATTTCTGAATACAATTTTGATGTCATCATAAGGCAATTGGTATATATCTCCTCTAGTCAACATGTTGAGGGTTTCCATTACATCCTCCATGATCCCTCTGAGAAGAACTAGCTTGAGTGACTCAAGATCAAGGGTACAATTAGCCCTCTTATAATTAAGTTGGAATCTTTCCTCATAATCCTCTAAGGATTCATCATGTCTAAGGGTCATCCTAAAAATTTCTTCCTTTGTTTCTTTGGACCTACAATAGTTCCTGTACTTGCCATTGAAGGCTTGTTTCATTTGGGCCTACTTATTGATGTTGTCTCCAGGTAAGCTCATAAACTAGCAGAAGGCTACATATTTCAGGGTAGGTGAGATAGGTTCTTCTTATTCCCCAATAAGTTCTTCAAAAAAATTAGGTTGCTCAACTAGAGGGTATTCTAACTCCCCTGTAGTCAGAGAGGGAAGTTCAAAATCACCAAAGAAGACTGAAGGTTGTCTGCTTGAGGGGGTAGGGGTTTTTGGTAACAATTTCCCTTGGTTATCCCTACTCTTGCGAGGCATGAAAGAACTAGATTTGTTTTCTATTTTGAATTTTTCATTTTTTTTCAAAACAATAAGACTGATGCAAAAAAAAAAAAACGAGTACTCCTAATTAGAAACAATACCTACTTAGACACCTCCCCAACGATGACGCAAAAAGTGATGAGCCTTGGTATTTCACCAAGAATGTTGCAACTCCCAAGGGCTTCTCAACTCAAATTATCAACCTATGGTTCGTACAAAATTAGAGGTGACAATTCTATATGCACAATAGGTTAGGTTCTACTCATGTCACTCTCATTCATGAAATCAGATCAAGGTTTTCAAAGACCACTCCTCCAACTAACTATAGTGAAAAATTCTTATGAAATCATAATTGAACACGATTCTAACTACAAAAGTGAAAATGCCATTCATTGAAATGTAAATGCTAATTGACATTGCATGAAAGAAAAAGGATAGTCTATTTAAAAAAGTAAATCATGCTACTCTACTTGCACATTTAATCAAATCAATAACCTATTTGTATGAATCATTGATATACTTCACTTTTTCTTTAAAACAAAGGAATTTGATTTTGAATATGCCTATGAATAAAAATACTAATTCTAACTCTTTTTTGCTATCTGATGGTTGCAGTGAGGAAAGGATGGAGTTGGAGTGGTCTTAGAGTCTTACTTAATCATAAAATCACAAGTCGGGGGCCATTATTCAACTTAAATATGCTAGGATCAAAGTGGGAAGAAAAACTCGATGTAGAGAACACTTCTACAGGGTTGCTACAGGAGGGTCTATATTTCTATAGGAGGCCAATTTTTTCTATAAGAGGGGGTCTGATAGTGTTTTAAGGATGGAAATGGTGTATTAGAGGTGGGGAAATGTGGATGAAGGTATAAGGTGATGAATGAAGAGTTTGGGAGCCCCTTAGCCAAGCCTAGTACCCCTTGGAGGTCTATCTTGTACCAAAGTTGATGCCCACAATATCTTTTATTTTCCTTAGCAGGGTGACTTTGTAGATAGAGGTTGGAAGAAACGTAAGGTGACTAGGAGGAGGATATAAAATTATAGGTGAATTTGGAAAGTATGCCCACCCCTGCAGATCAACACAGACCCTATAGCTAGCCAAATACATTAATCAAGTGACCAATAACATAGTGAGATAAATTATCATGGAAAATATGAGTTGAATTTAATTAAAATCTATTATATCCCACAAAACTACTCTAATCACTAAGATAATGACACTAACTCCTAAGTTGTAGATAATAAAAATGCAAAAGGATCACAAACTAACATCTATCCATTTCCAAGAAATCATAAATACATATTTTTGGATTGTGATTATAAATTTTTCCAATCACTCTTCCCACAAGTGAGGTGATAGGATATCCTACAATCAAAAGTTTTTTTGACATAACAACTACTGAAATGAGAGAAGGATTTCAATGCTTTGAAACAAGAACAAGAAGGAAATACAAGAGAGGGACTAAAGCCTTCGGGTTGGGCCCAAACCTAAGGGTTTCAACCCTATGAAACTAACTCAATTGCAGATCAATGGTAAACTTCTCATTAATAGAAAATAATAGTCCCATACATCATATGAGAGTTAAGAATAACAATATCAAGCATTAGGTTCTCAGTAGCTACTCTTACCTGCAAAAAACATTTGAATCCTAATGAGCCTTTCAGTTGGTTTATTTTTACAAAAGGGTAGTTGATGGAAACTCCCTTGAAAAGAGGAGTGATTCCCTCCAAGATCTCGAGAATTGTGGATTTTTTCCTCCTTGATTTTCACATGTACTTGGAGTCCCTCAGTTGCTAGTGAATTTGAGCTTTGAGTGAGGATTCTGTGATATCAAGTCGAGTTAGAGAGTTAAGGAGGTGGGCAAGCCCCCTATATTCTCTCTTGGTTGTCTCCATCAAGACCTTGCATAGTACATGACTCAAAAATGCTTATTTTTCCTACAAATCAATGACATTAGGCCATACAATGTGAAAAACACATTTTAGTATTCTTAATAAGCATATTATGGCTGTGAACTAAGGAAAGAAAATGATAGTTTTAGGGGCTGGAGGATAACATAATGAAGTTCAAAATATACCTATTGATGGGACCCATCAAATTTCACCCCCAAATTTCCAGGGAGTGTTGCACTAAGGTGCTCAATCACCAAATTTCTCCTTGGAAAGGTATACCTATAAAGGAAAACTTAGCCTAATTTCTAGTCTAATTATTGCATGAAGCCTTAGAAGCCATTACACATAATCTACACCTCTTAAGATATTTAGACATTTTCTTCCCGAACATGGAAACCTTCCAACTCCTTAGTAGTCAAAATAGATATACATCCAAGCTACCAAATCCTCCTCTTTGGCTTGGAAAATACCTATCACCTTCACTCCAAGGTCACTTAAACTCTTATTTATACTTTCCACTAGCTCAAGAGTTCTTCGGTGAACTATTCAATACTAATAATCAAATGTTCTTAAAAGAATTTGTCCTCTTGAGTCTCCCCATTTTAACCAATGATTTTGATCATCCATATGACATCTACATTATTCACAAGACCCCTTTCTTACTTTAGTTGGTCTAGATATTCTCTAGTCTATCTAAGAATAGACCATGGAAACTATCCATGACTCAGACTAAAAGTCCTTCAATCCCATGATTAATGTGCCATTTACTTCTTGTCCATAAAAAGAAAAGCATGACACAAGAGAGAATTAAATATTTATTATGGTACATATAAGTATTATACAACCATTTTAGCCTAATATACAACTTCACATTATAAATAAACATTATAAATAAACATCATATATACCATATTTCCCACTAATAAGACAAGTACATAAACATGATACCTTTCAGCAATGATATCATTCATTTGTCATTAACATGGTTTATATGACAAATATGAAGTCCACAAGGTAAGGTCCCATGTTTTCTACAACTAATGAAGGGTGAGCCAGATTCCACCCCATCATAGGCTCAATTACACTACAACATTTCTTATAACTAGACATTCGCAAGCCAGACCAAGAAGTCATGAGGGAAGTTCTAGTCAAAATTATAGGGTGGATTCATGAAGGTCGTTATCCATAATTAAAGTAACTTGTTTGTTCCTTTAAGATCAAACCAATAAAAAAGTTCTACCTAACTACTATGGATGGTTTCTCTGCGACTGTACGTTGCTAGCACCATAGGGTAAACATCTTCCAGGATACTAGTTGTGTAAGGATTATTACCATTTTCCTTGATCACATGTAAGAAATAGGAATGTCATCTATCAAGCATTAATTTTGGTCCCATCACACAAAAAAATGATGGCCAAAAAATTCCTACAACTCACAAAAGAAAATCCATTCATCGCTTCCTATGGTCCCTTAAAAATCTCCTTCTCTTCAATGCTTCTCTTGCATAATAGAACCAAATAGCCAAGTTTCTCTTGATTTACCTGAATCAGTTGAGGGATTCCTCCCTAGTTTTCATAGCTAACACATTTTAAACATGGACTCCATCACAGGCCTACTATGACCCAAGGAATTATTCTATCCTTCCCCTGCAGTGTAATATCCAAATAATGGACTACCAATTGCAGCTTCACAAGTCACTACATCTTTGTAGCATCGACGTTTCATGATTCACACACCCACAGTCTCTCTAATAACTAGCCTACCTTATTTTCTCACAATTGTTGCATTTTTCATGAGATATCCTAGGTAATTTCTTCAGCTATGGAGTCAAATAGCACCTATTGTGTGGTATGTAGTTGATTTGTAAATTGATGTGGATATTCCACTGGACATTTCGTTACAACAAATCTGATAAAATTACACTTAAAATATGAAATCTACATTTTGAGGGTTGATTTCTCCTCATATTTTTGGAATAATTAATTACTATGTTATGCGTATGCATGCAATAGATGAAATATGCTTAAATAGTGAAAACAAATACAACTCACAAACCATAATGAACATAAGATATGACCTAGGAAACCCTTTTGGTGGAAAACCAAAATGGAAAGTGAGGTTGCTCTACTCTCTCTTTCTATGAATGGAAATGGATACAAGTAGAAAGGAGTGATAATTGTGGCCCATGGCATTCTATAGCATACAAACCCTCTCTATTTTCTCTTTATCCACTCTTAGTTACTCCACTCACTTAAGGAAAAAAATGAACTTGAATAACATGGAAACTATTTTGATCCAAGGTGCCCAATTATAACATGGCTCAATAGCCTACTAGTGGTTAAGTTTTACTCCTTCAACTCTTGAATAGAGTTATAATATCGATCTTATATAGCATCATGATCACATGGTTGGCTCCTTTTCCATGAGTAATGGTGGCTAACATGGCATCCTCTCGAATTATGGTGGTTAACTTCTATAAGTAAACTTTTGAGAGGCATAAAATTCTCATATGGGATTCAATTGAGGTGATTCTTGTGTCATTTGAAAGGAATGAATGTGTATATTATGGAATCTAGGACCATAATAAGTTTGCGACCATAAAAAGTTCTCATTTAATGCCTCAAAATGGCTCCTAAAGTTTTTTCACCCAAAAGTTTCCGAACTAGGACCATTGATATAAATGACCTTGTAAGTTGATTCCTCAACAAAGTTTCCACTCTAAAATCATCTAGATGGATGAAAAATAATATATTAATCTAATATGGATTAGTAGCCATACATGGGGTAGTTCAATACCTCCTTCCCCATCTCTCTCATAATTTCTTTAGCAATTAGGTAGTTCAACTAGATCATCAAGGGTTAGAAAATTAATATTAGGAAGGATAGGAAACCCCCCATCCCCTTTTATTAGATGTCATAATCCTTCTGAATTCTCATGGTCCATATCATTTCAATTTTTCACTATTTCTTCAACTTGTATTTAAATTATAATTACAATCATTTAGAGTCTTTTTCCCATTTACATTTACATGCTTGTACATGGACCAATAACATAATTAATTGCAATTACAATGTCAACAAGGTTAAATGTTGGGGATATTACAATACCCTCCCCATGAAGGGAAAATTGTCCTTGGTTTTCACACCCCTTTAAGTTGTCACCTTTGGTAGCATCACACTATTTTAGGTGCTCTTTGTTCATTGCAACAATTTATGGGTTACTACCTTTTAGTTGCACCAACATCCTTGCTCCTCTATATCAATGTTGGGGCCTTCATTTTGAATTTTGGATTTTGGCAGGAAGAAAGGTCAAGAACAAGTAGTGGGTACAAAGGTTCAGGTTGTGGAGATGAAAGCCAAAGGAAAGGGACAGGAATTGGGAGTGAACGAACAATTGCGGCAAGGTGGCGGAAGAGTATGGAGGTAGTCGAGCAAGGGAAATAGAAGGCAGTTGAAGGCGGAGTCAGCCGAGCAAAACTGGTAGTGGGAATGAAAAACAAAGGATAAAAGGAAAGAGATAGCATGAGGAAGAGGTCGATGATGAAGTGGGTGAGCCAGGGAGGGATCTCGAGAGCCAGACCAGTTGCGGAAGAGCTAAGATTGTCCTCAGCTCTGCTTATGTTCATTCCTATCAATTGAATTCTAAGAAAAGTACTCTCTGTGTTTGATGAAAAGGCCTCAAGCCTTTTTTATTCTGTCATGTGCTCTTTTATATTCCAGTTAATGAAAGAAGCAGTTTGGTTTCCTTATTGTATTATTGTGTTCCTTATGGGCTCTTTAAATTTTTAAATGAATGATCAACAACTAGATAGTTTCCTGTGGTGACACGAATGGGATGACAGTCTTAGATAGTCTAGTGGATTGAGTGTGATGAGCTATTGTTGTATGTTCTTTACATTTACTTGATACCCCTCCCATATCCATCTAACTTTAGTCATGGCATGCCTCGGGTGAGACTCCTTGCCCTCTGGGTAAGGTGAAAATGTTAGCATTGTCCTAGACTACAACGGAGCCTTGTTGACCCCTTAGCCTAAACCTAGTGTCTCTTTCGTGTTGTCATTTTTGTGCCAAAAATGAATGTCATTATTCATGTTATTTTTCCTTTCAAATGATTTATATATCATATGTATTTATGGCATAGTCACTTTCAAACTTATGACATTTCTACAATAATTATTACTGAAATATTTTTCTAAGCATAAGCATTTTCGCAAATTTCACAAATCTGGATAAAATATGTATTTAACCATAATAGTTATCTGTATGGTTATCCTTTACTTCATTAGGTTTCCACATGTTACAAATTTAGATCATTGCTTGTAATAAAAAATACCCATTCAAACTCCTGATCCTTGAGTTCGTGACAAGTCTCCCCTTCCTAATCACTACTCATAATTTTGGTGTCTAGACAATACTTTTTCTGAGGTGATCTACTTAACCAAGATCCTCTTCTCCTAGGGTCCAATATCACTTTGATACCCTCATTCTTGAGGTCTCTAGTTCTCAACCTTTAGCAATCGAACTAGGGAATACACCATATTCCTTCTAAGGAGGCATTACATGGAGTACTTCTATGTCCTCCACTAGAACACTGTTTTACAACCATCAATTATCCTCCCTAGATAGATACCTCATCTCACATGTATCACATGCATATGATTCCCATGATATCTGTTAGCCTCCTGCTGCAGCAGGTTACTCATATTTCATGATTGACATTTTACAGGCCAAATATGTCATACTTTGCATGCTGCAATGCTCCATATTTGCTAAACAGTCACCAAGCAAAGAAGGCTACTCATAGTTCATCTAACTGCTTTCAAATTTTGAAAAGTCATTCTAGTTTTGTAGAATTTTCAGCTAAAGGGAGGTCCAAACAGCTTAATCTTGGTTTCCCTAGGTTTCAATTTCCTGTTTTAGAATATAGAGAATGAAAATCTGTACAAACAGCTTAATCTTGGCAGATTCTTAGATAGGTAGAGAATCAAAGGAGCCAAACTGCTTAATCTGGGCCCTTGGAAGAAATAAGGGTAGTTGTAGATAGGAAGGCATAAAAAGAAAAAATTGAAATGCTGGGTCTGCAAGTCTAAATGCACCCAAACCAAAAGAAGAAAAAATGTTAGGCAAGTAGGCTGGGTAGGTAGTTTTGAGGTTGCAGAATCCTGATTTCTGATCAATTCTATGTTTTCAGAATATCATCTTTACTCAGGTCACAGTCATCAGGCAATTTCATATGGAGGAGCTCAAATCAGTCATAACTAACTTCCCTTTTTTCCTCTTCCCCAAATCATTAACTAATTTCCCCAAAAAGAGGTCAAGATCTGCTTGATATCTCTTAGTTTCATCATTTTCCATGACATTAACCTTGATGAAGATCTGCTTCACTCAAAGAGGATCCATACTTTCTCTATAAGGTTCTATCTCCCCGTTGAAGCCTAAGATCTCTGAAACTTAGCGCTTTCTTGTCATCTCCATATTAACTACTGACATTACTATTTAACTCCCTATATTTCCCCATCCCCCTACTAAAACTATGTAGATAATCCCCTTATGTAAATATCCCCTCCCCCTGGTTGAAAATAACCATAAATACCCCCAGGAATTGCTCAGTTTATCTGAAACTTGGCAAGAACCCTCATGCTCCCCCTTCAAACCATCTTCTAATGCAATGGACTCCTTCCAAAGCATTAAATTTCTTTCTAAGTTATCGGACCCCTTCCGAGGCCTCAAATACTCTTCAAAAGCACATACTCACTCCTTCCGATCACAATAACCCTTGCCGATTGCCTTAACATTCTTCTGATCCTTGTGAACCCTCTCCAAACATGACTATCGCAATCGGAGGTCGCAAGGGTATTATGGCTCGCTCTTGTTTTTCCCGATGGACACTCCGCCGATGCCATCTCGCGATCGGCATATCGCAATATTTTATACCACATAGGTGTGCCCCTTTCCTTTTTGCCCGATGCGATATCACGATATCGGCGATCGGCAGTCGCAAGCATCGCGTTTCCAAAATAAATACCTTCTCATTCTTTGCCGATGCGATATTGCGATTGCATCGGAAGAAGTATATCGCATTGCAGTAACATATGAGTCACTGTACCGACCAGATCATTGCCACATCACCCTGCCACATCACCTCGCTGACATCATACGTCGTACAGCTGACGTCAGCAGACAAAAGAAAGGAAAAAACGCGCAAGCGCGAAAGTCGAGCTTCGGAGCTCCGGAATAAGAAATAGAGTCAGTTTTCGATGCGCGATTAGCGCTTTGCGCTAATCGCGCATTGCTACGGGAAATGAGCGATATTGGGGAATCTATAGGGAATCTTTCGATTCCTTGGCCCTTTTTGCACCAAAAAAGCCCGAAATTGCCCGATTTTGCCAAATTAAACGAATTTGAAGACAGAGAGAGACCAGGAACAGAGATTAAAGAGTATCAGATCAAATATGCAGCCAGACAGCACGTCAAAGAGTATCAGGAAGCGGCGAAGACCATCAATGTAGCGGCGAAGTGTATCAGAGGAGATTTTCTCAGGGCTCGAGGCAAATCCAACTTTAAAACGAAAGCTCTGAAAGTCAAGAAACAATTGAAGATGCATTAAAGGCTCACCAGCACAAATGACTGCACATTAAACTCACGGAAGATCAGTGGACCAGAACTCAATGCACATTTATGACAGAACCACTGCACCAAGCCACACAGGACACCTCATCAACTCAACTTGATTCAGTTGCCTCTAGCGCAGCCCAAAGGACTTACTTGCATTTAATTCCAGCAACGATTAGGTTTTAGAAAAAGATTTTTTGGCAGACCTGTTTAGGTCAATTGTAATAAATGACTTCAGATATTTTGCTTGTATATACCACCCTGAAAAATGGAGTAGTGGGTTGGTTGGTTAGTTGATCAGTAGTTTAATTTTTTATTCCGACTTTTCTCTCAAGCAGAGACTCGCACTGTAACTGTGATGCTTCTATAATCTAAGACTGCTGAAAGCATGGATTCTGAAATTGTCTGTTGTGTTTAATTGGCCGAGGAGTGATTTTCGAATTCATGTGCTTCGACATGGTTCAATAAGTGTTTCTTAACTCTATTAGTTTTATTCATGTTTGTTTTATCAGAAATCCGCCCTCTAAATTGCAGAAAAGAAGAATAGCTTAGGATTTGCTTAACTGCACCTTAGGCTCAATTTCTGCGATTTTTTCATGTTTTGATCAGGAATAGTTATGAACATGCATACTTAAATGATCTTGTTTACGCTGTTTCTTTCACTTATGAATGATAATTTAGGAATTCTTAACTGCTCCTAGATAACCATTCTTTCACTTCTCCTCCCTGTCAGTTATGATGAAAGATTCTTAATTGCCTTTCATCCCTGACCATCATTCCATCCTTCAACAAATTGATCATTGTCTCATGTGTGGCTATCTCGCTCCACAAGCCTCTCGTGACCAAGAAAACGCACCGGCAAGCCTTAATCCATGAATCCATGCCCAATGGTTTGAAACTTATCACACTTTACCTTGCCTCTCTGCTTGGAATTTCTACCTGGCATACACCTTCCATCCAAACAAAACAACATAATCCCTTGTACCCAACAACTAGCCTAAAATCATCATCAATAAAGTTAAATCATTAAGAGAGAGCCCTCTCTAATTGCAGGTGGGCTAGAACCTGCAATCCAAAGATTGGTTTGTGGTTACCTCGGCCGTATCCCTACAGGAGCCTAGGGACAACCTGAGTGATAACATGCTCAACTTCGAGCTTACTTTTGTGGACAGTTTCATGTAATATTACTGTTACTTTGATAATGAAGATGAGATTGTTTTTGCGCTAGCACTGAGTCACCTCAGAGAGCTGAATCTCTTGGGTTAGTGCCCAATCCAAGCAGCCAATCACCTCTTGTATTGTACTTTTATGTTTCATTTCAGTTTATGAATTAGTTTTTGTTAGATAAATTTCTTTCTTGATTAAGAATAGGTTGCTTTTGGTGATTTAAAAGGTTGTTTCCATTTCAGTTTGTTGTAGCAAGTTGAACAGTGATAGGAAAAAGATACAAAAAGGCCATCAACATAGCCTTGGCCTCCTTTCCTCCTTCCAGGACCATGAATTGAGGCCAAGACCCTCTTGCTGCCACAAAAACACAAATCTGCCTTTTCCATAGGATTTCTAGTGTTGCAGTTTGTTAGAAGGTTAATGCTTTGTTGTAGATCCATTTAACCATGCTCATTTCTGCTTTTACAATGAATTTTCTTCCATGCTTTCTTTCCATATAGCATTGTTCAACAATTATTTTCTAGATTAGAACTTAGATTAGCTTGATGCACAGTTCTGTTTTTTGGTGTAGCTAGTTTCTTTGGTTGCTTAATCTCAGTGTTTGATTTTCAGTTCTTTGGTAGTACATCTCCGCTCACAATAAGTCAGCCAATCAGCCATCACCATTTCTCTTTGATCTATGTTCGACAAGTCATCCAAAGCCCCTCCTAAATCTACCTTAATTTTCCGCACTTTTCTCATAAACTTTCCTTTCTTTCCTTGAACAAGTCCAACCATCTTTCTCTTTCCTAATCCTTCTTGATAAACCCTATACACCTTACCACATCCTTCTAGCCTTTAGCTACCCTTTCCACCTATTTTCCCACCTTCAAAACCTCTAAACCAGCTCTCGACATCTTCCCGTAGACCTCCTGTAGATGACCTGTAGCCTCCTATAGATTTTCCTGTAGGTGTCTTTTTGAAGTCCGATTGCAGGAAAAGCCTGCAGAAGGCCATCTGGGACCTCCTAAGACCCATCCACAGCTTCCTACACCTATGTAAACTCCAAATTCGCCCTCCATTGTCACCTAATCACTGCCACATTCGCAAACAAATAAATTACATGCATGACAATTTCACCTAAAAATACATAAAAATACAAAAAGATTTTTTTTTCTCATTTCCTTCTAGAAATAGCTTGAGTAGATGTTGTTTTCTTCCTAGATTAAGTAATAGCATTCATTTCATGGTTTTTCATCTCTCTTCCTTCAAAAATAGGATTAGTTGGTTAATTAGGGTTTGTTAGGTTTACTTTGCATTTCAGTCTTCTTTCTCTTTCTGCAAGTAGAGTGGCCTCTGTAGAGTAAGATTTCCTTTCTTTCATCACACATAAAGCTTCTTTTGGAATTCATAGAAGTTGGCTTGAGCTCCTAGTGATGTTGCGCCAGCTGACCAAGTGACAGCCTGCAGTAAGAACTAGTACCTGTGCATACAACACCGTCGCTTCCAAGTTTGTTATGAACTACCAGGTTGATAAAAGTAAAGTAGGAAGCCCAGGAGTTGCCACATTATTGCTGCAATACTGGTGCTCACCACTTTACATATATAGCTCATTTCAGCTTTTATAACATATCTTACATTCACAATGACTTACCTAGCCATTTAGTAAAAATTACTTCATTGATTCAATGATATCCCAATGGTCCTTTTATAGTTCTTGGTGCTTTTGATGTGCTCAAACTAACTTGGGTTTGTTCCTTTTCCCTGGAGTGCTTCCTGCTTCCCATGTCCAGTGCTGCCATCCTTTACCTCCTTATTCCTTCAGCAAATAGTTCCCGACTCATTTTTTCTGGCACACCACTAAACGTGCTTATGGTTCCAATCAGCCATGCTCATGACCCTTCAATTTTTTTATTTTATTTTATGGCCTTAACTTCTTTGCTTCCTAGTCCCTTGGGAAATCTGTCCAACCCCCCTTTTGTACAATCACTCACCTTCTAGGTTTAGACATCCCCTTCTCTACTTCTGAGTCCCTCTAGAAATTCATTCCTTAAAAAGACTTCCTCACATAGGAAAGGTCTCAAAATCAAGGCATAACCCTACCTCAATATTATCAGACCAGTCATAGCATGCTTATGGAAATCAGTTGGCAGCATTGGTGCTAATGTCCTACAATGGCCTTGTTCCTGAGATCTTTGTTTCTGCACATTGTTGTTGTTTCTCCTTGTGGCCAACTTTTTTCATTGGAACTAATCAATCTCATGTTTATTCCTGCATCATAGATAGACATATTCCATGAGAATCATCATACAGAAAACATAATGAATGTGAAGTATACCTTATTAGTAGTTTATCCTTGCAATGAACTTGGAATTTTTCATAATTCTTATAGTAAACCATGTTAGTTCATAACCCAAACCATTAAAGTATCACATTAGGTTAGCTCAAAATCCAAGCTATCATGCATCATAATACTAACTAATTCTTATAATTTAAAGATTCAGAAAATCAATAAAGTATTGGTACTTATCTTGATTTGATGGCTTTCTCTTTTCTACAGACACACAGGTCAATTGGCTATCCTGGAAAGCACCCAATCATAGACAATAGAATGTCCTCTAGAACCAAGCTGCCAACCCAATAAACATGTTTATATAGGGTTCCAAGTTACCCTCTAAGCTAATTGCTAAGGGATAAACTCGATAGTCGTGTTATTCCAGGGCTCTAGTCACCTTCCAGGTTAACTGCCAAGGTAACAACTCAAAAACCATGTTTCTCTAGGGCTCCAGGTACCCTCCAAGCTAGTTTCTAATGTAACAACCCATTAGTCATGTTGCTCCAGAGCTCTAGGTACCCTCCAAGCTAACTGCTAAGGTACCAAATCAACAACCCTGCTTCTCCAGGTAGTCCCATATCTATGTGTCCTAAACACGTAACAGACACATATACATAAAAGTAGGGAAAATTTTAGGGGCTAATATTCGCAGATGGGCTAATTTTACATGTTTTTTCCAAAAATAAGATTCATCAATTTTCATTTTTTCTAAAAATAATTTTTCCAAATTTTATAGTATAAAATTATTTCACCTTAAAAATCGCCAAAATTTTATATAGACTAATATAAAATCATTAGAAATCTAAATATTTTTACAAAAATGTAGGCAAATATTTTACAATTTTCATATTAGGGACTAGTAAGATTTGCCAAGGTTTATAAACTTTAAGATAAAATTCCATCCTTAAAATTTTCCTTGCATTAATGTGCGGCATAATACAACATACAAATAACACGATGCTAGTACACATAATATAATACCATGAAGACATAACACAAAACAACATACTTATGACACAATACGATGTATGCACATTTATACATGTACCACACATGCACATATACACATGCTTGAACACATTACAAATTATCACATAGAGTCAAGAGACCACACCATCTCTATTGATGTAGACTAAGCCACATTTCCTCTTTTGTTTTTCCATGTTCACAATATCTGCATGGGCACAATGAAAGAGTAATGTTGTCACGATATTCGAATCATAAACCAGTAGAAATTCTTTTTGTCAATATATTCCTCTTTTCATTCCATCCATAAGTGGTCATATTTCCATTTAAATAATCCCTAACAACCCTATCAAACATGATGGCATTCTCATACACATATACATATTCAACGTAATCATATATGTAATACATACATGCTTGTGCAGTAAAGTTAGGGTTCAGAGAACTCCCTTTTACCATTTTTTTGTGCATCATTTCTATGTATTCAACCATCTTACTTGTTTTTCATATCACATTCCAGTTACCCTTTTTATCTTCCATATGCATGTTACCATGTTTCTACCAACTTACCCAATAGAGTTCAATATGCAATTCATGTGTTTCCCATTTTTAGGAATCCATGGCTTCCCTGCCGCCTCAAATAATTGTTCCAAGGACCCAAGTATGTAAATTAAAGGACATTTATGAAATCAACAGGAAATGAAAAAGGAAAAATAAAAGGCAACATCACAAAATAACAATAAAATCCACAATCACAGTCATCAAGGAAAACCGCAGACAAACAACATGGCCATGCATATTCTTAACTCAAATCGCACAATTAAAGTTCACAATCAGAGCACATCAATCATCATGTAAAATAGTCACAAAAATTGACCTAATGTCTTGAGTATAGTATTCATGGCACCCTCAACCATTATACCATGCATACATATGTTTAACAAAATAAAATTCATTTCCCTGTCCATGCCATTGAGTCTTCCCATGTGCAAGTGAACTCAACATGTTTCCCAATAACTGTAGTCTCATAGGGTCAATTAAAGAACCACATGTCACATTTTCATGCATGAAATTCTTAAAATTTTCATATTCATAAGGAGAATAGATCACAAGACATATATGCAATATCAATTTAGTAACAAAGTTCATCATAAATAATCAACATTCACCTTCACCTCAAGTGATCGGTCTACAATCTATGATCATAATGCTATAACCAATACATGGCAACAAGTATTTCTCAGCTAATAAATTCCCAAGTAATGCACCTCTAATCATACAGATAATGGGATCCATCCAATGAATACACACGCATATACATAAATACATCTATACAATCAATAGAACAACATGCAACATAATAGATGCATGCATTTCCACAATCCCTCATACTACATGGTTACTCACATGCGTGCCTACTCCAAGTGTGTAAAAGTACACCATTTGTTGCATAATACTTATACATTACCAAATTCATGCACAAAATCCTGCAAGTAGTTCTTCCAATGCTTAAAGGTTGACACATGAAATTTAAGTTTTGAAATGTTTCATTTGTCTTTCATTCTTCTCAAAATGAACCTTATTTTATGGCTTTTAAGAGTAATTAGAATTAGGGGTTTTGGTTCTCTACACTTGAGATTATGGCTCTGATTTTCAATTAACTTTGTATTGTCATCTTGGACACATAAGCAACAAATTTTATCATTCTTCGTACTTTGGGAGATGCATTTTATCAATCTTTCTCTGAGTAGTATGATGTTAAAGTACAAGTCTCTCTAGCACCATTTGTAGCATTCACTACATTCCAATACTCTGTAGAGTGAGAAGTTATGTACTCACCTTTGAGATAAAAAAATTATTTTTCAAATTGTACCATAGTAAGTGATTCCATAGAATCTAAAGTGGTTTCCAAGTTTCCTAAGTGTAGTGATAAAGCTATTCAGAGACAAGGACTATACACTCGACTTGGTTTGGTCAAGGATATTTCCCTAGACCCTATACAGTTACTAAGTTGTGTATGTTCACTGATAAAGTTGTTTCAACAACATCACCACCAACAATTTATTCTTTGGAACTATGAGTCCTATTGATCAAAATGCTATGATCAACAATGCACTCCTCTTCAACCTTATTTAGGAGAAAAACTAACCAGTTTTATCCCTGAAGATTCTAATATTACACCTTTAGTCTCTATTCCTTTTGTGATACAACCCATTAGGTCCAAGTGTTGAGCCTTGGAGCTCTGATACCACCTACAACATACCCTCCCTTATCTATACCAATATCTGGAGGTGGTCACTATAAGAACCAATTTCCAATCAAAATTTTTATCAAGAGTCCATCCAAATACCTTCTAGATTCCTTGGATGTGATTTAAAGTCAAAAAAATAAAGAGTATGTTCATATCCACTCTAATTTAGATGACCCACCAAAGACTAACTAGTACAAATTCAACAAATTTTATATTTTTTGCTTTAATAGGGAAACCTAAACAAGCCTCTAATCTCAAACCAGACCCCATCTAGCGTGATTCCTATTAGCCCCTATATTGCATCATGCATGGAGGTTAACAAGTGTGATCTAACTTACATGTGTGGATGATTTTCATGGTGTTGCTTCTACTTTTGGTGCATAGTTACATTTGATGTTTATGAATGGTCTAACTTCACAGTTTATGTCTTCTCATTTTTCATGAAGGATCAACTTATTTAGTGATTATTGATCATGATTGCATCTTTGATCTTAGTTTATACCTTGCACATATTTTGACAAAGGACATTGAAAAAAATTGTAAAAATAATGTTCATGCCTTATAACTAGTGTTTCACATTCGGTTGACAAATGCCTTATAACAGTTTGGCCTTTAAGTGAAAGAAGAGTTTCGAGTGCTATTATGGATCTCCCTCATATTATAACACGGCAAGAAAACTAATTTCTACTTATATGGGTGTTGAGATTAGTAAATCAACTCAAATAATAAGGGTAGCTCTGAGCTAGAACAATTCCCAAAATATTTTGTGTTAAATTTTAATTGCTTAACACTTTCCTCAAGAATAGGTTCAGATCTACTATATAGTACTGAAAAGTCTATGGAAAAATAAATAGACCAAGAATACGTTAGAACAACCTTGTTAATCACCATATGGGTAAGGGTTTTATGGTATACAGGTCCTCCCAACAAAGTTGGATAAACAATTTCTTGTACTACTGCAAAGAATACCTGTAAATACTTCAAAATTCTCATATATTTTGTGGAGAAATAATTCCATCACCCTTCCTTTTCACTAATGAAATATCCCTGTCTCCGAGCTTATTATTCCCCATTGGTGAATACTCCCTTATCTCCTTAATCTTCCATGGATCCATTCTTTAGCTTGTTTTAATTTCATTGGGGAAGAGGCCCTCTTTGTCATTGTCTTTTGGAGACCTTATCTCACTGCCTTCTACTTTCCCTAAGTTTGCAACATATCTCATGTCATATATTTCATTTAGCCCACTTTGTGATTCCGTAAATTATTCTTGCATTGGCTCCCTCCTTTGTTGTGGGAGTCTCTTTTCCTTTGGCTTGGTCTCTTGGATCATGTAGTCCAATTCTTGATAGAAGCCCTTATCCTTGCTTGGCCTTGTTACCTACAAGCTTGTGGATGCATTCTCCGCATTAGTATACATATCCCTAGAAGGTTTTGACAAAAGGAAGATGAATATAACACCTACATATGGTTCAACTATATGGCCATAAGACTTCCTCTAGTTGGGCTTCTTCATCAAATGGAATTGGAGAATCTCAAGTTATACAATTCATAATTGCAATGGAATACTTTAAATATGGATGTTTTGAGGAATGGATTAAGAAGTTAGAAAAAGAAGGGAAGAAATGCACACTAGGAAAGTTGGTTATGTTTATTATTAAACAATTAGCATTCATCACAATTTCCTGTCCATTTACCTAAAGCTAAGAACCATTTTCAATTGCATAAAAAAGAAGGTTAATATGGAACCTAATGATATAGAAGTAGAGAATATTTAAGATCCTTGTCATCTATAAAATTTCTTGAGGAACAAATATCGTACAATGCTACAATCCTATGTTTTTTACTATTTCCCCAAATGTGTCATGAAGGCAATAACATAGCTTAATGTGGAATATACAATGAAGATTTTACTTGTGCAAGCAACGAATCTTAAACATCATGCAGCCATCGTTGAGATAGTGGTCATAATGAACTATAAGGGAAGTGCTAGGGAGAGTGGTCTTGGAACTAATCAATCACCCATCAACACCATTTGTAATGTGGATAACAACCACAAAATAGTATAGAGTAAACTAAATATAAATATGTAACTAAATAATAGTGATAATCTTCTTAGCATACAATTGTTTAGAGTCACATAATTTCATCACGATATAGGCATGTAGAACCAAATCAATATTTTTCTTTGAAAGTAGTTGTTGTCTTGAGATCTTGATATTAAACTCTTGCACTCCTTTCTTATGATTCAATAGATCACCCTTAACCATTTGTCATAAAAATGGTGTGAAAATAATATTATCTAGCCAGTTTGCCACTAAGAAATAACGTTGTCGATTTTGATTTGTACATTAAAAGGAAAAATGAGTGAACTTTGTAATAGATCCAAATATCATTGTCCTTGGCATACAAAAACTAAAATGTGTCATTCATGGAAACTAAATAGTTGTATCTAGAAATAACTCAACCAGAAAAAGATATGATAAAGATCCCCATTTAAAATATGGTATAAGAGAATCACAATAAGTAATTTTTTCTTAGACCCTTCAATATTTATACAACATAATGGAAGGAGTACACTATGAGACACTCCCTCCCATATTTTTACAGTTTTCGCTCTTATTTATTACCTTTTGTTCCTTGTTCCTCCTACCTTATGAGATAGGTCTACTTTTATTTAGATTCATTTTTCTTTCTTGGGATGACTATTATGAAAAGGGATAGCACAAGATTGAGCATTATTAGGACTTAGCATAATCCCACTACAACTGTCATGTTACTTCCTTTGTTTATTTCAAAATAAGGGTGTTGGAATGTTATGTTTAGGACTATAGAATTCTCCTCCTATCACACAAGTTATTTAACGATACATTCTTATTCTAGATAGAGACATAGCCTCATCTAATGTTGAATTTGACTAGGCTCATAGCCCACACACATAAGGTTTAGAGTTCAAATATTGGTCTTGTCATTTGTTTTCATTGTGCAAGAGTTTGTGCAGTTTATATGCATAATAGTGAATCAGTGGAAGTTCTACCTAGTTTAGCCTTTCAAACTGAAATTCATCAAGTTATGTTAATATTACACCTACAGGGCTAGGTTATGGTTTGAGGCTAGATTCTTTAGAAAGACCCATATTATAAACCTCATTTCACTTACTATCATGTAAGCATCACAAGAATATTATTACCAACTATCACTTAGTGATATGGACAACCATATTGTACATTATACCCTACAAATTATTAAGAAGGGACATCGATTAATCAAACCATTCATCATAAACAAGTCTTATAACAATTACTAGAAATTAGACCATCATGGACAACATCACACCAATTTATCCCTACCATAATAATAAAAGGTCATACCTCATTCTATTACTTTCCAAAGTAATAGGAATTCATGTGGACAAGGTAGAGAAAATTCCCTATTCTAGGACATATTGTAACTCTAATAAGTGAATTTTGATGAAATCTAGTATTTAGAATCATATGGTATAAACACTCGCTCAACTGCAAGAAACCAATTTATTAATACTCATTAAATTATGTTGATGGTTTTGGACCCACCAATATTCAAGGGGATCTCCTCGGTAAGAAATCCCAACTAGACCTTAGACCATTTGGAGTAGGAGCCCCAACAGTGGGTGGTAATGTAGTGCCTTGATCACGGTAGCACACAGAGATAAGTATGATGACTTTGGGTGGAAGAAAGTGTGTGACCTTGCATCGAGTCAACTGAGATGCATGGGGATTCTAACACATAGAGGGGAAGAAGAAGTGTTCCCCTTAGAAGCCTACAATAGTACGCAACTTGAAAGGAACACACAAGCATAATGACATCATAGGCTAAGATGTGGAATATTCCACAAGTTAAAGTGATGGGTTAATCCAACAACACAAATTCAACAAGATTCATACAATTTCACTCTAATTAGTTCATAAGAAAATGTGTAAGTTAAACAACATAAGCAACCAGAATAGTCCAAATATAGTGAAAACGTATGCATGAAAGCATGTTGGCTTTGTTATTATTATTATAAGTGAAAGTTCCATCCATATATACACCATTGACAACCACTAGCCCCAATAGTGAAACATTATAGTCAAGAACACCTGCTCCTCCAAAGAAGTATAATTTCTCTACATTGTGGAGAGGCCAAGGCTCGTCATAATACTCCCAAGCCTTTTCTAAGCCTAAGCCTAGCCAAAATCTTGGGTCCCAAAACCCCTTCTATGAGTTATGAGGTTCTATTTATAACCAAGGGTGGGGTGGCCCTTGACATTCCCCCTTGTGACTCTTTGATTACCCTCATGAATCTTCAAATCTACAAATAAATCATTACATAATATGATGACCTTTCATATTCCACTAATGACACTTGGAATTTCACTTACAAGATATTTACAAATATCACATTTTCCACATGTATCCATGTGAGACACAATAGCCTAGAGACAGCCTAACAAGATAAAAAACTATGACTCTGAATTTTAGGGAAAGACCAACTCAACAACCTCCAATTGATTCTTCTCGGTGACGTACTCATGCCAAGCTTGGTATTCGGAGATGATGTCCCCAAACTACTTGATGGTTTCTTTATAATAACAAAATCTGAACTCCATATCATCTGGGTATATGGTCTTGGAACTTATATCTAACTTGTCCTGAAGCGTGTGCAACATGGTGTTGACCATGACAGGATCACCAATGTACTTTTGCATTATATGTGCACTGAGCTCCAATTCATCCCTGATGGCCTCTTGCCTTAGATGCTCCATGTACCCACTGATCTATGGTCAGACTTGGTTCTTGTGTTTAGACTTGGTGAGGGGATCGATTGAAGGGATCTTGTGTGTTCTCACCATGACATCCAAACTCTTATACAGCCATGCATATGAGACCTATATTCTAGTGATGAATGGGGTGAGCTTCTCATAGTTTTGGATCAACATCTAGAACTTTTCTTTCTCTAGCTCTTCCTGAGGCTTCATCATCTTTAGCAAGTGAAGTGGGGCCCCTTTGTGCTACATTATCCACTCTTGCACATGGGTGATGGTAGCATGTATGTTCCTGAGAGTTTGAATATTTTTATCCACTGCTATAAGCCATGCACGTGGACATCTGCTTCATGCATGGTGATGAATATGTCATAGATATTCCACATGGTCTTCTCAAATGTTGATACTTCATCAAGTATCACTGTCCTCATCTCCACCATTTCGGAAACTGTGTTCTGCTCTCTAATTTTTTCTTCCTCTTTCCTGGCCACCTACAAGTTATTTTCCATTTTTTCATTCTCAACTAACAAGAACTTAACATTATAGCTTGTGGATCCTACATAGGCCAAGGTGGCATCAACAATGGAAGCTCGATGATGTCTGAAATATAATGCATGATCATCCATAAATTATTTCCTCCAGGCATATACAATCTTCTTCTACAACTAATCGAATGAAATATTGTACATGCCCATAACTTGATAATCATCAAGGAGAAAAACCTCTCCTTGATAACTCAGGACTGGTTCTGACACTAGAGGTGGAGGAGACTGAGAGGTGACCTTGGGTGCTCTTGGGATGAGTTTGGTGTCATCATTTTGTGGCTCATCCCCCAACTCCATGTCTGCCACTTCAATCAGTTGCTCAATCTGCTGAGTAAGATCCCGATCCTGCATTTGTTCACCCTTGTCTTCAACTGTCGAATGTTCTAAATCCTCAACATGTATGGTCGTTCTTTTCTCTGTCATCATGCCTTACCTTTATTCTTCCTCCTTTTTATCCTTATCTTCCCTTTCTCTCCTTCTCAACTCCTGTTCTTCCTTCAACTTCTTCTCTGTTTCCTGCAACTTACGTTCTACTTCCTCCAACCTTTTCTTTTATTTTTTGCTTCGCTCTGCCATCTTTATCCGTTGTTGCCTCTTTGCCTTCGCTTCCAAAGCTGCTTTCTCAGTGATAGGATCTTCTCTCATCTTTTAGCTTTTCTCAACCTCTGGGTTATCGACAATCTTCCTCTTACCTTTGTCCTACGTTGGATTGCTACTTATTTCTGTTGTTGTTGTTGCATCCTGTACTGTTGCTTCCTGCATAGTAGACATCCAAGATTTGGCTATACTGATTGGTTCATTGAGCTTGGAGTCATTGTAACAGTACTCCAAGGGTCCTCCTCCGCCCAATGACATGTCCCATGGATAGTACACCTTCGCACAATGGTTCTTGCAAATACCGTGGGGATCATACAGATTAAAGTCCTTGGTGACGAACTCAAACTTCACTATCTCCTTAACTTCAACATCCGCATCCTTCAAGCTCTTAATCTCATATAATCCAATCCACAAAGGAAGAGAGGGCCATGGTGCCTTGTTCTTCCTATGCAGCCCTACTGATAACCCTATGGAGATGTGATATGCGACCTCTTGCATGAATAACTTATCTGTGGCATGCCTTGGTAGAACATGCAGAGGCTTCTCTCCACCAAACATCTTGATGAAGGTGCCACCAGGTGAGGCATACCAATCTGCAATGTTAAGGATTGCCTCCATCACCTCTTAGGACATGCAATGTGGATCCTGATCAAAGATCAACTTGTACACTAGGATGATGAAATGGTTAGTCAAACTCACCATAACCCCTTGGTAGTTGCAGTTTGAAAGAAACTTGCAATAAATGATGATGATAGTCTCTTTCAGTGTCCATGTCCAGCTCATGCCAGGAAATTGATTTTGGGCATAGATTGCATCAAGTGAATATGTAGACATGTAGAATCTCGCTTGCTCATCCTTGGGTAGATTCAGGGCATTAGTAACATGGAATTTCAACTGAAGAGCCAACAAATCCGACCAATTGAATATGCTTCCATCATTCACCAACTAGTCCAACACAACCACCCAACCTTCAGGAAAGGTCTCCGTACTCTCTTGAATGTATAATCGGCATGCAAAAACGATCAAGAACTGGTAGGCCTTCCTGAAATATTTTTTCTTGTAAAAATGATTGGTTTTCATTGTTAACTTTGATGGCTCTTTCACCTAGTTCTTGAAAATAGCTCTGGTGTTCACAAAGCTATGGGTGGCATAGAAAAGTTTGTCCATGTGGTTCACTGGCTAAGGTAAATGATACATTTACTGATAGTTCCATGCCCTGAAGGTGGCAAGCTCTACCCCGTTGGCATTGCTCAATGTCATAGTCTCTATATCTATGTGTGAGACAATCTAGCAGATGATGTCCACACATGGGAAGGCGTGGTACCTTCATGCAACCTTGTATAAGCCTGATCGCTGGATACTGATATAAACCTATCGATCCTCTAGGTCTTCCTTGAATTCCTTTGCAAATGTATCCTTGATTTTCTACCATGTCAACTTCATGCCCTTCTTGATGAACAATTGAGTGTTTGCATAAACTAACAACTTCACTGGCACTTTCTCAATTGCTTCCCCAGTACTACTCTCGACAGTATCCTTTGATGAAGCTCTCTTGGAGGCCATGTTAACTATAACTTCTAGAGATTTTCTCAACAACTGCTATACCTGGAGACAGAGAGTACACTCATGGCATGCAAATGTTAGCTTGAAACCAAAAGCAAGTTCAAGAATAGACGAAGCAACAAACTAGACTAATGTTGGGAGGGATTGTGCAATCCTAGTTCATAGAGGTGACTGGCTTCCTGTTGGAACTGCACTTTTCATAGTCCCTGTAGTCAGTGGGGAGGTCTTGTTGACTGGAACAACGCAATGCGCAGTTCAGTCTGGGAACATACCAAGAAAGATTGCACATTGCAGAGTCTCAATGGCCAAGGCTTGGGGCTAGCTCCTGGAACTGCACAATACACAGTTGGAGCCAACCCTAGGTATCCTTTACCCAATTCCAGAAGCCAAGGCTGAGGTCTTGAGCTCTAGAATTGCATAGTCCATGCCGGGAAAACGAGATCCAGGCCAAGGAAGCTCATATCTTCCCAAGAGGAGTGTGAGATCGAACATATCTAAAGGGTAGCGTGATGCTGATTGAATATCTAAGTGAATGATGATGCATGCAAGTGAAATAAGTGTAGGAATCAATCAAACTGAAGGAAAATGAACCATGTGGAGAGAGTCGCCGCAACGACGACCGTTAGTGCAGAAACAAGGTAATGCATGTGACACTTGGGCAAGGTACTGAAAAACTTAAAAAAACACTTCTATAAGCTAAAAAAAGTTAAAATATTAGTGTTCATTCAAAAAAACAAGTGAAACAACACGCTCACAAGATAAACAAACAAAAGCAATAGAAAAAGAAACAAAAGACTAGAAAAGAAAGACTTACCTGAAAAAGAGTCGACGATCACACCGAAAGTTCCTTGATCTCCTTGGGAATGCCAGAGCTCCAAGATCGAATGTGAAAATGAGTTCTAGAAGTTTTGATTAAATAGATTTGGCTGATTTAGGGTTTATGATGCAAAGGAAAAAAATCACGGAAAAAATGACACTTGGCGGCAATTTCCAAAATAACTCAAGTGCCTCCTTCAGACTGCTAAAAATAGATCCCTATTTTCTAGGGATGCTTTTTCACTTTTTCTTTTATTTTTTATTTTTCAAGAAAATATTCCATGCATTTCCCATAGAGATTGTGCATTTCTAGGGAGAACCGAGAAACTCCCTAGTTCATGCACTGAGTAGCTCTTGAGGAAGAAGCTTCTGCGCAATTTCTGGTCTGAGTGGCTTTGAGCCGCCTCTCATGCTCTATGTAGTTTCCCAGCTAAAGGATGGTTGTCAACTAGCTCTATGCATTTTTGGAGTTGAAGGCTCACTATCAGCTTGTATTGTATAATTCCCAAGAGAAAGGTTGGTTTCCCTCAAGGATTGCACAATTCACTAAGGCAAGGCTGGAACCGGGTGAAGACCAAGTCAAGAGATCGGCTTTTGGGTTAGACAATAAACCAAGTAAGAAAATACAAGCCATAATGCAAAGGATGAAGCTCAATCAAAGCACTAGTACCTGGGGTAGTGCGAGATGAGCTGTTGTGATTTAGGAGGGAGGCTCCAAAATGAAGCATAGGAAAAATTTTGGAGGGTGGTTGTAGATGCTAAAAAAAATTAACTTAGTAATGCAACTTGGAGATTAGTGCGAATGTAAATCCACTACAACCCATCCAGAGAGAGTGTTATGCATCACGTCTTTAGTGAAACTAGTAATTCTATGACATGTCATAGAAATATTCCATACGTTCAACTTAAACATAGGAGAAAAATCATGCTTAAGCTTTCAAAGAATAGAACATTACACTATTATATACCACCACAATTCATCGCTTAAGTCAGAGAGGATAAATAATTATCGGAAATGTAGATTGTAACTGATTCTGGGACTAAGATTTCTTGCCCAACCTTAAAATGGGCTACACCGTGATCTTTCTTGTAGCCTAGTCACCCCTGCTCTAGATTCCAAGGAATGAGAGTGGGGACTTGCTATGGGATTAAACCATGTAGCCATTTAGAACAAGGGCTCTAAAGTTACAAGAAACTCCACGTGCAAATAAAAACATGATGATATCAAGCAATCACTAAATCATGCTTCTATGTAACATGAAATAAGTTTGTGGGAAGTCTTTGACCATCATGTGTAACATTGACAAAGCCCAAAACCATGAACTCTCGTGCTGCCAACATTCAACCCTAATCGCTTTCATACTAGGTCTTGCCTCCCCAAAAACCTGAATTTTTTAGCACTTTAAACTTTGTTGTGTCTCCATCAGATCCTCCTCTACATGTACTCTAACTATCTAATTCAACTTCCTACTGGTTATTTTATAATCTTGGAAAAATCTTGTGAACCAATAACCATTACTCCAACTATCTGTGTGCCCCCTAATTTTTCTATTGGTTTTTCCTTGTCATCCTTGGTATGCTTGCCATAATATCATAGGTCAATCATCATGGTGCCATTTATCCCCCTATCTTTTACTTTCCACTTATGAGTCTCCATGGTTGCCAACAACAAGTCAATATCCCAAGTAGTCTCCCCCCTCCACATAAGTTTTGGAATCCATGTCCCCAACCCAACTGCTTTATTTAACTAAATTTACAATGTTTATAATAACAAAGAAATGTAATCTGGGGCTATTACACAAGGGATTTAAAAGAAAAAAATAAAACTAAGTTTAATATTTACAAAAAAAATTGCTAAAATTTCATAAAAAATAAAAAATAAAAGATTGTACATAAGAAAAACCAATGAAAAAAATAAAAATATGACATATAAAAGCAACAAAGTAATCAATATTTTGAAGCTTTTCATCCTCAAAAAGGGTAGATCCTCAATTACACTAGATTTATAAATTAAAGGGAATGATTTGCTAATAAAAATATATATTTTCTACGAGAATCATACACAAAAAAGGATAGAGAAAAAGAGGTTGATTTATTCAAATAATGTCTATGAGTACAATAGAAAATAAAGGCAGTTTCCTACAAATAATTTTGGCCAGATCAGATTCTAAGTATTTGCAATGCAAAGAGGTAATGTACATACACTCTAGAAAGAAAATAAATCACGAGAGAACCTTCAAACACCTTCAGATAATCTAATAGAATCATAGACATCCCGTTTTCTCTGCATGATTAATGGTTATTAGCACTTGTTAAATGAAGGCCATACCTTCAAACAAAAAATAAAATAACTGGAATTTTAGCTACCTAGAAATATATCTCCAAAGGTTGAGTGGAGCTTCTCCTTTAATTGTATCTTCCCTTTGAAAAATAATATGCTACCACCTTTTGGTTCATCTTCTTGTGACTCATATAATATTGAAATCAGAAGGAAGAAATGAAAACTTAAAATTTAATGCATACCTCTCCTCTCAATATTCTCTCTCTTCCCTTCATAGGGCCCCTCCTTGGTTATGCCTTCACAAAGAAGTTGGGACGTTGAATAACTTTTGGGATTCATTATATTTTATTTTCTAAGAAAGTGTTGTTTAGAATACTAGAATGGGTTTTTGTTTTTAATATTATGTTTCAATTTTCTAATAAGAGAGACCCTCATCCATTAAATAAACAATCTAATATTTGATTTTTAGAAATAAATTTTTTCCCCATAGATAGTTCAGTAATCATTAACCACACATATGTATATGCCTCCAAGTGAAATACAACAAATTAAATAATGTTGTCATAAAATATGCTACATAAGAAATCACATCCCTCATCCCTCCAATGTGAAAGTATGGCAACATAATCCATGTATATCCATGCATAAATAATCACCATCAAAAAATAAATGATAAACACCTTGTGTCTACCATAATTCCCCCTTGTATCTCCATCATCAAGCATCATGATAATTATCAATGGGACATATAAATACATCCTCAAAAATATACAAATATACTAAAAAAATATGATACATGTAATGTTATCTAGAAAATGAGTGTTGTCTAACCATATTTTTATGCATACAATATCATATAATAAAAAATTTAGTCATGCTATGAATAAGTGTTGATAAAATAAAACTAAAATAGTAGCAAAACTAAAGCATGGTCTATCCATAAACTAAAATATGATATGAAAACTTAAACAAACTATCACTTTATCCTGTGAGATGGCGCACTTTCAACTTGTTACTCCTGATGGTGGGGATATATAATGAGAAGAGCCATGTGAAGAGTCTAAGCTAGTGACCTAAGATTTTTTCTTCCGAAATATTGGCAACAGGTTGAGGAGGGTCAATGCCATTCTTAGAAGATTGAGTAGTAGGTTGTGAAGGCTGGAAAACATGCCTGAAAGATTAAGCTACTTGTTGATGAGTGGGGACAACACATGAAGCAATAGATTGTAGCTAGTAAGATACATGTGCTTATAGAGGAGGCAGAAGGGGAGACAATGAAGTTGTTGGACAACATTGAATAGATCGTAAGGTTTGAGGATGGATGATTTTTTTCTAGCCATCATTGGTAGGGACTACAAGTGGGGACAAAAGTGGGGATGAAATATGAGGAGGCACTGGAATACCAATGTTAGGCTTGTTATGAAAGGATGGCTATGGGTTTTGAACAATAGTTTGACCAAATTAAATTCACAATGCTACTTTGGAGGAGTTGTCTCAACTCTTCTGAGTCTCTATGAAAATACACCGAAACTCTGGGCCTTCTATCCCTTCTTATCCCCAACCCTTTGTGCTTGTTATTTCTTCCCCTTCCTATGTTCCAATTATAAACAATCATGATGTAAAAGAAAAATCATGCAGGTCATGACAAGATAAAATATTCCATTATCAATAAATCTAATATTACATGAGTAAATAACACACTTAGGAAAAAAAATTAGAAGGGAAATGATGATCTCTTAATGCATCACCAATATCCATGTATAATCAATGAAGGGGGTCTACATAATGTTAGAATATAAAAATGATTGACAAGGTGATGATATCAAGAAATATTTTAGGATTTTTTTTTTTAATTTTACAGAGGCCTAGTGTATCATAATAACAAATTACTGATAGAATATATCTCAGATTTAATGAACTGAGGGAGTGACAAGGCATAAATAGAGTAATATTTTCTTTAAGAAAAATTGTACGACACAAGTTGAGTACAACACTGAGAGGCATATATAATTATGCAAACATAAAAAGTAAAAACCCTTGGTAGTGACATGAAAGTCAAATTCTCATAGCCATATTGTGGAACAAAAACTTGGAAAATAACCAAGATTTTCTCTTGTAGCAAAAAATAATGAGGAAATCCTAAACTTTGTAAAAAATGTAAGTTATTGAAAACTTGTTTTGCCTAGGACATGAAGGGAAAGCATTGGTTTAGCATTGTGATAACATTGACGCGGTTTTGTGCCTGAGACCCTAAGGTCTTAAGGGCTCCCAGTTTATGATATATGTAATGCAATGAAAGAGTAGTTTTCACTCTAGGTTTTTTTTTTTGTTTATTATTAGGGAGAAATATAGACAATATGCTAAGATTAACATATGAGGAATAACCCATTATTACAAATCAAGTAAAATGTGGGTTAAAATGAAAACAATGATAAACCTTGGTTGTATGAAAAAGCCTTATGAAAACTATAATATAGAAAGAGAACAAAGTATGCTCACTGCATCACTCAGGATGCATGGATTTGTATGTTGGCATTGTAGTGTTGGCATTGAAGTCAACATGGTCATGGTGTTGTTCATCATATGCATTATGCCTACATGATGATATGCATGTGTGATGAGTGTTTGTTTGTTGTGGTGTTTGACTTGATGGTCTTATTGGTTGGCATTGATGTCAACATGCTTGTGACATGATGTTGTTGCTGCTGAATAGAAATGGATTCCACATGTGGTGATTGGATTGAGGATGACATGTTGTGTTGATTGGAGATGCTACTGATGCAAGTGGTTAGAGTGTTTCTACGGGTGTTGAGTATGCTTCTACATGTGATGGAAGCGTTGGATTTCTACTACATATGTTGAGATAAGGTTGTATGTGTGGAGGTGCCTCTACCAGTGTTGGAGATAGTTGGATGACATGATGTTGCTACTGCAGGAGTTGGAGATGCTACTACAGGAGTTAGAGATGTTGCTACATGTGATGGAGGTGTTTAGATAGGTTGTGGTTGCTACTTGAGGACATGGAGGTGTTGATCTTGGTGTTGAGGTTGACAACATTTGTCTTGCATGTCACAAAGGATTGGAGGTGTGGTCAGGAGCTGATGAAGGTGATGCTTCAGTTGGTAGAGGTCCTAGACTGAAGTTCAGTGTTTTTATTCATCTTTAGACACAACTGCATGGAGCCAAGCTTGTGGGAGTGGATGCAAAGCTCCTGTCATTGGAAGACATGCCTATGGGAGAGAGTGAGTAGTTCCAATAAAGTTTGTCTAGTATTGTGCGTGTGACCAAGGTTTTTCATGATATTTTCTACGGATTCCTCACACTTGTCAGCTAATTTTTGTATTGTGGAAACATTCTTGTTCGAAACTTTTAGGTTTATGGTCAAAAATTTCATGAGACCTCCAGAAGTTAATTAAATTTTAAGATATCAAATGGAAAGTGAAGTTAGTGGTTTGATAGAGTCAATGAGATGAATTTGTATCAAATCAAGCATATGAACAGAGTTGTGGAGCCCATTAGTTCTTTGTAGTTATCAAGTTGAGAACCTCAGTTCATCTATATATTGGAGGAATTTCAATGCTAGTTTGGTTGATTTTCCTCTGGTGTGTGGAGTGGGTGTGAGTTTGAAAGATAGTTGTATCAATGGATAGCTGAAGTATGTTTCAACCATCATATTTATGCAGTGAGTGAGGTGTTGAAGTGTGGATTGGGGAAGTTTTTGATGAGATTGTGTGGTAGTTAGTGGAGTATTTTGAGATTGTGTTCTCCTATTTTTTCTTAAATTTTTGTTGTAGTTTTGGATTTAGAATGATGATGTTGTTGCAGTGCTCATGTTGAGCAGTTCTCTATTCCAGTCTGAAATATTTTGAAATTAGAACCACATAGAGGAATGTAGTTTGGTAAATTAGGTGAAATCAATATAAGTGAGAAGTTTTCTCAATCCAATGGTGGTTGGATAGTTCACCAGAAACTAAGGTAGGCTCGTTGGTCGTGATGGCTTCCAACAGATCACAATTTGTAGAGTCGATTGATAGCTTAGGAGTAACAGGCAAGGAACATTGATTTCGGTGCCCTTCAATGGATGGTAGTTCATATATATGCATGATAAAGAGTCTCCATTTGATAGTAGCCATGTATATCTCTATGTAAATAATTTTCTTAACTAATAGAATATTTGAGCAACGCAACAACATCGGGTGGTTTTTTGCCCTGGAGAGGGTTTTCCACTAGAAATATTTGTGTCCATCGTGTTGATTTATTTTATGGTTTCTGGTTTATGTTATTGGTCTAATATTTGATTATATGTTTTAGTTTATGCATGGTTTAATGAATAATAGAAAAAATAGAAAAAGATTCTAACTGGCCACACTACTGATTCAGGCCCCCCTTATTAGTGAATAGTTTTCAACAATTGGTATCAGAGCGGGGCTATTAGTTGCAGCTTGATTGTTGGAGAGTAGATCTTGGAGTGTTTGGTAGAATTTTGTAATTTTTCTGAAATGGATCAGCAAGGAATTCCAATGCTTCATAAAGGTAAATTTGCAACTTGGAGAGCGAATTTGGATTCATATTTTCTATCTCTTGATGAAAATATTTTGTTGTCAGTAGAATATGGAGTTATAGATGAATTTAATGATAAATATAAAGATATTATTATGCACGAAATTTCAATATCTAATAAGTTGTATGTGAAGCATTGTGAGACTGCAAAGGAAATGTTGGATAGGTTGCATAGTTTGCATCTTGGAATAAATTTTCAAATTTCAAAGATGGAGAACCATGAATAGGGTTATACTCTTATTGTAGTGAAAAATCATTCCTCCTCACAAGAAGAATATGAAAGCTCTAGTGATAGCGAAGATGATGATAAATCCAATATAATGGCATTAGAAGTAGAGATTCGAAGGCTCATTGCTGAAAATAAGGACCAAAAAATGATGTTGGAAATGTTTGATGAAAAGGA